>JANTPZ010123199.1:0-11213 GCA_025593235.1 Vachellia pachyceras | reverse complement strand
TTGAATTTAAGAGTTACAATTAAGCAGTGGTTTTATTATCCTTAATTCCTTTTTACTATTCTGGTGGCAGTTAGTAAATTGGAAGTTTGGAAAATATTTTGTGGCAATTCGAGGTGGCTCGGTTGTTGGATTAAAGCTTAATTATAATTCTTTAATTCATTATTTTAACTCCCATATCCATTGAAGTGATGATTGCTGGCGTTGTTGAGTTGGAGAATTGATTTCTATCATCATTTATTCGTATTTCATTTATTTTCATTTCTTTCACTTGTTTTCATATTCAAAAATACCAAAAAGAAGTATTTTACTTTTAGTTTAATTCATAGAATCAACATAAAATTTCCTTCAATAAATTTTCAATTTGAGCTACTCACATTTAATTAATAGGATTTCATTTCGTTTTATCGGCTCCTCAAAGTAAATACGACCCGGATTGGTGCTATACTACATTAATTCGATTAAAATCTTTGACGCGGACTTAGGCAACTAAAAGTTCGTTCGTCAGGGGCATTTAAATCAATTTCCACACACATTCTGGCATACATGGTTCTAGCTTTAGTCAAATCATTTCATCAACCTTAATAGCTCTCCCTATTTGATTCCCCAGCGCATAGAAGAATTTTTTATCATAGTAATCAACTGGAAGCCTTGGCAATCTTACCCACACTGCAACTCTGTTTAAACATTCATTCCATGGATCAAAATTTCTTTTCCATGTTTGCACTGTGAGATAATGATTTTGAATCAACCATGGCCCACCTTCAAGAGCAAAATAGTAGTCATCCATGCTTGAGAATGAGCAAGCATGAAGCCATTGATTGAGCTTTATTTGTATTAGATTTCTACTTGAATTTTCAGAGTCTTAGAGTCAATTTTAGCCCATACATGACCTTTTCATGCTTAAGTTTAGATTAGGAGTTATCGATTTGGATTAATGTGATTTTGGGTACCTATGCCATGAATAATGATTTATTGTGCCTAAATTGCATCATGAGCAAATGATACTGCCCATATTTGCTATTTCATTTCAGGAACTCCTTATAAAAGGGCAAGGGAAGCAGTTCTGGAGAAGTTCGCCACGGCTCAATTCAATATTCGCCGCGGCCAAAGTTCAAGTAGTCATGCAAGAACTCTCGAGTGAGGTTCACCGCGGTAAATATCACGCAGTACCTAAATTTTTTACCTCAGAAGGAAAATAACCCAACCCGGCTTGATGGATCCGACCCAGGACGGTTTATTATGCTGAATTAGGGTATTTTCAAAGAAGAAGAGAAAGAAGGAGGTAGAGAGCATTGAGAGAGCAAAGGATGAGAGAAACCCATTCTCCATTTACCCTATCCACACACTAACACCATTTCACACCACTTCTTCATCACCCATCCATCTATCATGCTCCCATCATCCATTCAAAGCTCATTCCCATCACCCATGAGGAGCCGAACATCTCTACCCTTTTGAAGATGAAGTGAGCCAGAGTTTAAAGCCGATACTTTTCCTCATCCTTTGCGAACTATGATGGAACACTTTGTTTTCAAAGAGGTGCTCATTATCGTACACCGTTTCTCTTTATCATAGCTTCTTTGTTTTCCTCTTCGATAAAAAATACCAAAAAGAAACAAGTTTATTTTGTAATTAGTTTAGATACATAGGATAATTTGAATCAAACCCTAGTTGCATTTGCATCACAAGCACAGACCCAAGCTAAGAATTATTGGTACGCCTTCTCGCTTTCGGAGAGAACGACCCTGGGGTTGTCACTATACAACCCTTGGAAATCAAAATTAATATTCTCGATCCATTTTCAAGGCTAGTCAGCGACCTAAGTTTACAATTTGTGGCTTAGTACAAACCAAGAATTTGGTGCCGTTGCCAGGGAAGCGTAGTGCCAATAGTTGTTAGATTGTGTTTTTGTTTGTTAGTTTTGCATCTTTGTTCATAATATAGGATTAGTTTGTTTATATCTTAGCATTGCATAATAGTATATACTAGTTTTCATCTGCATTCTGCATCATTTCCGCACTTTTGCCGCGGCCAACTTTGGTTTTCACCGTGGCTAAATCTTGTTTCAAAGAGAAATACCCTCTCGAGTATAGTGCGCCGCAACCAATTTCACATTTAGTCGCGGCCAATTCTTTTTTATGTGAGAAATAGCTGTCTGTGCACTTTCGCAGGGACCAAATTTTATTTTCGCCACGACGAAATTTTGCTCAATGAACTATTTCTTTATATTTCATTTTTTTCTCTTTTCCAGTGCATGCGTACATATCATATTTTCATCTTTCATGTCCCAACTTCTTTATTTTGTTTAAATTGAAATTCTTTAATTTAAACTCTCATTCTTTTGTAGGAAATTATGGAAGATCATTTCTCTTAAAGCCTTGCATCCATATAAAATCGATTAGAGGATCCAAACATGGATGCACAATCAAAAGAGATGTTCACTTGGCCATGAAGGTGATAATCCATTTCCCATTTCAACCTTTGAACCACACCACCAACTCTCATTCCAAACCTCCCAACCATATTATGAGTCTCCTACCATATAATCCATATTTTGAACCCATGCAACCATTACACCAACCACCATATAATCCATTCCCTTCACCAAATGAATCATATCAACAACACCTTTCACCATCCTACCTATCTAACCCTAACTCTTCATTCACACCTCATAACTACAATTTCCAACCTACCTTCCACCAACCTCAACCATCGTTTGAAACTTATCCTCCTCCTGAACCTGTCACACATCAACCAAGTGAATTAGATATTTTGCCTTCTTCTCACAACTTGGATGACCTGACAAATGCCTTGACTAGAAAATATGATATACTTAAGGAGAAATACCTTGTGTTACTCATGCAAGGGACATCCGAAAGTTTTAAGGAGATGGAAAATATCGATGAATTCTTCACTGCATACTATGATTATATGCTGTGGATGAAGACTGGAGGCAAAGAGGGAAATCTTTGGGCTGAAGAACCACAAGAGAATGAGCATGTGGAGAGTCGTCAAACTCATACACCTCTAGGTAATACTGTTCCTATACTAGAGGAAAATAATTCACCTCTCATCACTACTAGATTTGTCGAATCTTTATTTATGATAGTGAGGATGAAGTGGATGAGGACCTTATTGTTGAGCATGCACATATGTTTGAAAATACTGATGCTCACTTGAATGCAAGTTGCGATGTTTTAATTGGGGATGTTGCTTGTACTGTTAGTGCCTCATTGTGTGATGATCATGCTCTCCTCCTAGTACTATACATGATGCGGGAATAGAATTAAATGACAATTTACCTTGTTCTCGTGATGATGATGTCATATGCATGCTTTGTATTGATGAAAAGAATGATAAACTTGTGGAATGGCATCAAAAGAACTTTGGTAAAGAACATGACAAATCTAATAGTACTAGAGATGCTAAAATTGATAAGCATGAACTTGTGGAGGATGATCCCCTAAGTAAGGATTCTAAAATTTTAATTGACAAAATTGTGAATGAAAATGAATCCTTTCATGAAGATGAATCCTCCTACAAAGATGATGTGCTAAGCTCCAAAGGTTGTAAATTTTTAACATCCACTTTGCAAGCACAAAAGGATTTTAACAATCTGGTTGATTGCTTGATTCCTACTTAAGGGAATCTTATTGACTTTCTTGGTTGTGATTCATACTTGGAGAGTTTTGTTCCCAAGATATTCTCAATCTATCCTATATCTCTCCATATTTGCATTCTTGGATTAGATACTGCTACTGGTCCAATGTTTATTTTGCAGAATCAAACCAAGCAAAGTCATGGCTACAAGTCCAATGTTTCAATGTCTCTACTAATTACTCAAGAGCATCTTCCTAGACCATCCAACATTGGAGGAGTTGAAATAAAGGAATTTATGCTTCTCATCCGGGATGAGAACTTCTCCTACAAGCGTCTAAGGAGATTTAAGCGAAAGGTTGTCTTTTTCCTCTCTTGTTTTCTTCTTATTGTCATATGATTGATTGAACTTAATTGATTAATGATGAAAACAAGTGTGGGAGGACTCTCCAATAAGATTAGTTGTTTTTCTTCTTTTAGGTTGATTTTCAATTCAATAAACTTCCCTCATTTCGATCTCTAGTTTTCTTTATGCCAAGTGGAACATGAAAAGTTGCTTGCTGCACATTTAGTGTGAACTTTGTTTTCACAACTGTCTATATATAGATTTTTCCTATGCTGTTTTCTGAATTTCGTTGCATGAGTGCTTGAATGTTCGATATCGCTTGCGAATGCCGCCCGCATTGATTTGTAAATCTTACCTTCCAATCATTGAGGACAATGTTTGAATTAAATGTGGGAGGAGATTTAGAATTTGGAGTGTTCCCAAGTAATATTTTTGATTTTAACATGCAACTGAAATTCATTGAAGGATAATGTGGGGCTATTTTTGTCTTAAAACTTTAGAAATTTTCAAGTTTCTTTTTAAATTTTTCGAAAAAAAATATATACATATCGAATTTCCAGAGGAATTGAACTCAAATTTTGCTTTCTGACCATTTTCGCCTCGACCAATTATGTTGTTCGCCGCGGCGAAAGTCCTTAAATAAGTAGTTCAACCTCTTGGGTGAGTTTCGCCGCGACCATCTTATGACTGCGCCGCGACAAAAATCACAAGCACACAGAACCACCTCTCGGGTGTGGTTCGTCGCGACCAACTTATTGGTTATCCATGGCAAAACCTTGGTGCAAAAAAAAAAATCAAATTGGCTATGGATTTTTTTGAAATAAAAGTTCCTTTCACCTTTAATGCCTTTAACATTCTTGAGCAAAGCTTATGAAAATGTGATTTTCATAGCCAATGTATTGGGAGGTTGATTCATGAGTCTAAGGATCAAAGTATTTGGTTAACATGGATTTTGAGTTATTAGTAATTGATAAGCGCAGATCAGTTTTGAATTTACCTTTTGCGATTTTAGTTCTTGAGACTGTTTAATTGAGACATTAGCCTTGTCATGAGGATAATTGAGCCTAATTCCATTTGATTAGAGTGGGTCTGTCTTGATTCGTAATCTCTCTAGAACTTGTCTTAATTCTTAATTAAAGCTTTATGATCCAATATTTTGTGAAAAGGATAGAGGCCTTCATTTCAAAACCTTTCGTTTAACCTAAACATAAACCCTTCAATATTTCATCCTTTGCTACCCCTTTGAGCCATGCACTCTTGAAAACTAGCATTTGAAAAATCTATCCTTATATGTGCAAGTATATGTTGATGAAGTTATGTATGTGAGCAGCTATTATTCAATAAAAAAAAGAAGAAGAAGAAGAAGAAAAGAAAAAAATATATATTATATATATAAATAAATTTCTCTTAAGTCTTGCAAAAGCATTTATACTATTTTTCGATGCTGTGTATTCAAGAATTTCATTTCATTTCATTATTTCATTCCATTAATTTTAGAACCCCATCATCCATCTTAACCTTTAAGCCCTCTTGATTCACATTATATAGATCTTGTAATAGAGGGGTAGAATAATTACAAGCCTATGGTAGAGATTCGAATAAGCAGACCATGAGTGAAAATTGTCCTTGCTTGGTGAGCTGAGAGAGACATTTCTACCTTTGGAGAGGAAGTCTTTTTTTTTGGTCTCTTGAATTGAAGTCTCTTAAGGATTAATTTATAATTGTCTTTGCCATTATCATTGATGATCCCTTGATGAATGTTTTTACCAAGCTCTGTAGTCCTAAACCTATGAGTACATTTCCTAAGTGCATTTATTGTTTTTAAGTTTTTGAAGAAGCTTTGTCCAAGAGTACAAAGGTTTAAGTGTGGGGGGAATTTGATTGAGCTTTGTTTGTATTAGTTTTCTACTTGAATTTTCAGAGTCTTAGAGTCAATTTTAGCCCATACATGACCTTTTCGTGCTTAAGTTTAGATTAAGAGTTATTGATTTGGATTAATGTGATTTTGGATACCTATGCCATGACTAATGATTTATTGTGCCTAAATTGCATCATGAGCAAATGATACTGCACATATTTGCTATTTCATTTCAGGAACTCCTTACAAAAGGGCAAGGGAAGCAGTTCTGGAGAAGTTGGCCACGGCTCAATTCAATATTCACCATGGCCAAAGTTCAAGTAGTCATGCAAGAACTCTCAGGTGAGGTCATGAGCAAATGATACTGCCCATATTTGTTATTTCATTTTAGGAACTCCTTACAAAAGGGCAAGGGAAGCAGTTCTGGAGAAGTTCGCCGCGGCTCAATTCAATATTCACTGTGGCCAAAGTTCAAGTAGTCATGCAAGAACTCTCGGGTGAGGTTCGCCGCAATGAAACCTGAAGTTCGCCGCGGCGAATATCGTGTAATACCTGAATTTTTTACCTCAGAAGGAAAATAACCCGACCCGGCTTGATGGATCCGACCCAAGACGGTTTATTATGCTAAATTAGGGTATTTTCAAAGAAGAAGAGGAAGAAGGAGGTAGAGAGCATTGAGAGAGCAAAGGAGGAGAGAAAACCATTCTCTATTTACCCTATCCACACACTAATACCATTTCACACCACTCTTCATCATCCATCCATCTATCATGCTTCCCATCACCCATGAGGAGCTAAACATCTCTACCCTCTTGAAGATGAAGTGAGCTGGAGTTCGAAGTGCCGAAAGGGGAGTATTTACTTTCAATCTATGTTTACACTATAGATTACTATAATTCTGAGTTGGACTTTGTAATTTGTGTGTAAATGCTTAGTCTCGGTTGAGCCAAACTTGGATTATTGTGTATTGAGTTGTTTTGTGATTGATAAAGCAAAATGGAGTTCATTTTGTTTATTCAATGAAATCTTGTTGTTCTCTTCTATCATCCTAGTTGTGCTTGGTTTTAGAGTCAACAATGTATGGAGTTGATTTTATCACTCTACGATTTCCGTACACACATTTCATGGGATGGAGTTCATTTCATGTTGTTTCAGACCCACCAAGTCGTGTGGGGATTTAGAAGGAGATCATCTTATGACGCTCTGGACCCATGTGAATTATTGGGGTTTTTGATTTTGAAAACTTAGTGAGAAAGCCGATACTTTCCCTCATCCTTTGCGAACTATGATGTAACACTTTGTTTTCAAAGAGGTGCTCATTATTGTACACCGTTTCTCTTTATCATAGTTGCTTTGTTTTCCTCTTCGATAAAAAATACCAAAAAGAAACAAGTTTATTTTGTAATTAGTTTAGATACATAGGATAATTTGAATCAAACCCTGGTTGCATTTGCATCACAAGCACAGACCCAAGCTAAAAATTATTGGTATGCCTTCTTGCTTCCGGAGAGAACGACCCTGGGGTTGTCACTATACAACCATTGGAAATCAAAATTAATATTCTTGATCCATTTTTAAAGCTAGTCAGCGACCTAAGTTTACAATTTGTAGCTTAGTACGGACCAGCCATTTCCAATAACGCTCAGCTCTACTCTACCAGACTTACCCCACATTTCTTGCACCTTCCTCCTCATCTGCATGAAACCTATGACTCCTCCCAGAAGCTTAACTATCGACGTATTCTGCCAATAAAGCTCCAATCTCTTTTTGTAACATAAATGCCTCTTAAAAGCTCTTCCTTATCGTCAAATAAGAGATTCCCATCCCATGCTTCTTCTATAACATACATCCTCTCATACTCTCTTTCTCTATTTGTCTTAGGTTTCAACGCCTCTCTATAAGATAGAGGCTCCTCATTAATACCCTTACTATCCTGATTATGTTCCATCATCCAATCCTCCTCTCTAGCTTTCAAAGATACTTCTCTTGTGAAGCTTCCATCAATTCTTTGAAGTTTTCCTCTTATACCTTCCGCCCGAACACCTACTACAGTCTCCGCTACACTTCTCCTTTCTTCTTCCATATTGCTTTTCCCCTCAAAAGATCCCCTGTCAACCATCGACCGATCAGGGGGTTGTTTATTGGGGACCATCTCTGCAACTGACATGGAAAACAAACCCAGACAATCTCTTTCTTCAGTTTGGAAGTTTTAAATATGACTAATTTTATCATAACGTTAAAGAAAGTTAAGTTTGATAATTAATTTTAACTAAATTGGCTAGTAAGAGCTTAAACTTGCGTTAAAGACAAGAAAGTTACCTTTTCATCCCTTTTACATTAAAAACTGTACCTTCATCAATTTATCTGTCTCCAACTGCTACTTGCCATGGACTTTTTAAGAAAAATTACAAAAGCATATCTTTAGAATTTTTATAAAGAGATATATGTAAATAACCCTTGTTTTAAAAACTTTAGCACATAATTTAAGATAAATTGTACACCGTTGAAAAAAGTGGTTGTCTCCCTTGAAATTGAGTTGCATCGTATCACTTTAACCAATAAGATTTTTAAAATATAATTTTCACCAATTTTCTTTAAAAATTGTTATTTTCTTTATTTTTTATCTGGTAATTTCCTATATCATGCAGTCCAATTAATTAACTTATTTAATTAATGAATAGATTTTTAAGGGAGAATGATACTCATGGATCAAGTTTACATACGAATTTAATAATTAAGAAGTTCCTCAAATTTATACCACTCACTCACAGAACCCAAATTTATCAGTTGCATTACTTGTATTTCACTATTCACATTTTGCTTGCTTGGGAATCACTTTTTTTTTCCAACTGGCAGGTAAGCCAAAACAAAAACTATCTCGAAACCATAAAAAGTATATGAAAATCCGTAAAAGTATCTCAAAATCTATAAAATATTTCAAAATCCGTAAACTCTTTTCTCCCAACGGAATTCCCAAATACACACAATATTTAACCATATTTGCCCCTCAAACTATACAAATTCATAAGTGGAACAATAATAAGATTTCACTATTAACATGCAAACTTACATGGAAAATTTTATCTTACGAGCAATGTTTATTCATAAATTTTAAAATAAAGCAGTATTCTTTAGTCTATTAAAAAAAATTAGCATTTAGCATTACAAAATTGATATTAACAATAGATATTATAGCCGTAAGGGGCATATTACTCATAAGAGGAAATTTTTTAGGAAAATCTGCACATTTAACCCTATTATTAATAGGGATTAAAAATAACTATGTTTAGTAGAAAAATAATTTTTTTAGTTTCCCCCATTAACTTTTTAGTTACCTACATAAGTAGATAAAAACACATGTCAAAAAACGAGTGCTGATGTAAGATTAATTTTCAAGAGTTTGTATGAATCTAGGATCAGTGGGTCCCACCCCCAAATGGCACCTAAGATTAAAAAAAACGCGTTAAAGAGGATAACCGCCCTTTCTTTGTCTGATGTTTCAATACATCTCTCCATTTCTTGAGAGATATTCTTTTTAAATCCACTAATTCTTCATAATGCTTATCACCGTCATACCCCTCAAGCTATTTCTACTCTCTTCACTTGTATCACTCTCAACCAAAAAAAACAATAATTCAAACCTAAAATAAACACACACACACACACACACACACACACACAGTTCCTCTAATATCATTAAAAATTAATTCGTTTGGTCGTTATATAATTCAAGAATCTATAATGGAAATTTTAGAATTGTAATTTAATTTATAATATTTAAAATTAAAATTAATTGCTATATCAAAAAATAATTATTATATATATAATTAATAGAATCTTATTATTTCAGATTATATTTTAATTATGAAACGTTTAAATTAAGCCTTTATACAATAATTATACTATGAAAAATTTTAATTTAGTCCTTGCAATTATATCTTTTACTATTATATCAAATATGTAAGAAGAATTTTTTTTTTTCCTTTTCATTGCATGCGCTCTTACTATGCATATTTTGGTAATTATACAGATTTATAGATTTAATAAGATATATTATCAGTTACAGTGATAATTTTTTTAATACCATTAACATTTTATAAATATGTAAATTATAAATATTAGAATTTATAATTACACAATTATATATTTAAAAATTATTAAGAAAATATTAATAATTTATTTTGAATTTCTAAGAAATGAAAACCCGTTGTTTTTTAATTAATCCTTCAGAAAATATTAATGAAAAATTAATTAAAAATTTTTAAACTAGAAGAATAAAAAATCAAATCAAATACTGATGAAATAAGGACGAACTTTTAATTAGATAAAACATATATATTCTTTTCTTATATTAATCAAGTACGGCAATATTGATAGAACTTTGATGGAATAATTTATACAAGATTAGAAAACAAAATATAAATAATCTATTATAAATTTTAGAACCACAGAACTAAACTGAAAATTAATTGAACTATAAATTATGATATCATGTTATGGTTTTTTTTTCAAATAAGATATTTAACAGATTAAAATACCATAAAAAGTTCTTTTATATATATATATATATAAGACTATATCAAAATGTTTATATACTATTATAATCTAAATGGGAATGTTTAAATTTATATATACACCACATCAATGGCAAAAAAATTATACGCACGATATAGAAAGTGAAATTGTACTAAAAAAAAAAGAACTAGACGCAAAAATATTTATTACAAATTATAATCAAATTACAAAATTGTGTGGAATTCGCATAGGCTTAAACGGGAACATATCTTTAATTAAAAAAACAAAATATCGTCAACCTACCCACACATCTTGAATTTGATTCTGTACTTTGTTTAGAATTTACTATATTATGATGAAGCAAAAGGCAACAGAACAGAGATCTTCTACATGCACGCTAGTTCGTGCAGCTACCACGAAGCTCACTCCAACTCAAACCTGTCTCTCTCTATACTCTCTCTCTCTATCTCTATCTCTCTCTATAAATACCTCTTCATCTCCAACATTATCTTTCACTACCAACTTCTTCTGTCAAACAATTTGCTTTCAGAGATTCTTCGTTCCAAGCTTCTCTGATCTGTGCATCGACATGAATTCTTCTTCTTCTTCAAGAGCCTCTGATGCGACCTCCCATGGCGCTTCATCTTCTCCATACAGAGGCGTTCGCAAGAGGAAGTGGGGCAAATGGGTGTCGGAAATCCGTGAGCCAGGCACCAAGACCAGAATTTGGCTCGGCAGCTTCGAGACGCCGGAGATGGCGGCCACAGCCTACGACGTAGCCGCCCTCCACTTCCGAGGTCGTGACGCCAAGCTCAACTTCCCGGAGCTCGCCACCAGCCTTCCCCGTCCTGCAACAAACAATGCCGACGACATTCGCATGGCCGCACACGAGGC
>JANTPZ010123193.1:0-37068 GCA_025593235.1 Vachellia pachyceras | reverse complement strand
TTAATTATTCTAATAAATTAATTTTCTTTCATTTCAAAATAATATCTAGAACAAAATCGTCTTCAAGGATAATGTGTTTTGTATAAACTATAAATCTTATCAAGGAACTCATTCATCAAATAAAGTGTTAATTACCATGAGAAAAACACTTAGCTTGCATGCCTTGAATAATACTTCTCAAAATAAGATACTTTCATATCTCACTTTTGTATTATAATGCCACCTTGATGTGAATTACTGGTGGAATACTTCCAAATTTAGAAGAGAAGTGAATTGAAACTTAATCTAACTCACGTATCTCACAGGTATGTATAATATGTCCCGGATGCCCTCCTTCATCTTAATTCCCTTTATTCTCCGTTAATCCACTCTCGGCTTTATATATATATATATATATATATATATATGCTCGTATGTATAAATATGTATATATATACTCTCGGCTTTATATATATCCCTCCACATATTTTTTTTTTGCCAACGAAAGAAACCATTAACATTGATAACAATAAACATACAAAGTCCCAGAAAACATACAAAGTCTCAGAAAGTACCAAAACAAGCAACCACCTAAAGACAAACAAACCAATGCTCGTGTGTGTAAAGACAACCACCTAAAGACAAGGCAGAACTAGCCACAAGCAAAAAAAGAAGGTAAAGACAAACATTAAACGATTCAACATTACAGCAATAAAATCCAAATACATCAGCCATTCATATGCTCGTGTGTGTTTAAAACTCTTGTGCACAATGTGAAGAGAAAAAACTGAAGAGAAAAAGAAGAAAGTTACCACAATAATGTGCGACGGGCGGCGTGCGACGGTGTTTGACAGGCGGGCGCTGGCGACGGGCGACAGAGTGCGACGGCTGGCGACGGGTGATGGCTTGCGACAGGCGATGGCTTACGATCTGGGGGCGACAGCGTTCGGCGTGCGAATGGCTGCAACGGCGTGCGAATGGCGGGCGACAGGCGGGCGACGGCATGGGGGGCTTGCGGGATGGGGGTGGGGTTTAGGGGACCACAGTGATAAAGAAAGAAGTTAAAGGGCGCCCTTATGGCGCTCTATCCCAAGGAAAGGGCACCATAGGGTGGACCTTATGGCGCCCTTTCCTTGGGATAGGGCACCCACTCATCTCACGGAGCGCCATAGGGGGCCTAATCATTTATTATAATTACAAAAATGCCACCGCCTTCATCTTTTACTCCCTTTTTTTAAAAAATGACGCGAATTTCAGGCGCCAAAACTATACTCCATAGTAGTGATAGGTTGAACCTTTCAAGTTTTTATTTATTATGATTAAATTTACTGCTCAGTATTCAACAAAGTACTGGATCTTCATAATGATTATCCAATGCTTTTAAGTAGTTGTTGAGGAGGGAATAAATTTGCTATAATCATAATCCTTATAATTATTGTTGCACCAAATTTGAAAAGGGAAATCCTAAAAAATGCACTTCAAAATAGAAAAAGACAAATGAGAGTATCGAATATCTATTATGCAATGTAAAACTAAGGAAGGACTATGGGATGGTGAATTTTTTTTCCAAAAAGACGCTATTACCTTTGAATTATATGGAAATGCTTACTAGGGCACTTTGTAAAATCCCTTTTTTAATAACATCAATAAACAAAATATTTAATTAAAAATTCTTTGTCTAAGTAATATCGAAACCATCACTGAGTGTTAGACCATCGAAAATTCAAACTAAACATAAACCATTAATACATCAGTTGGTCAAAATGAATCAGACTATGCAAAATGAGCCCTCACGTAACAATATATAATAATCCAACATAACAAAAAAGATGGAAGCACTACTTTTTATGAAAGTAGCTCAAGCTTCCAGAGTCTTCCCTGATGGACCAGCACGTGAACTATCACCTGAAAAAAAATGTTAAAACAACAGGGTGAAACAAGCGTCTCAACAACCAGTAATTCTATCGCATTGGGCATACGTGTAAGTGCCCATGAAGTGTCAAGTGGGATAGTCCCATTAAATATAACATCATAGCAAAAAGTCACTTAGTCAACATTTATACATATAAGTATACTTACTTATCAATTTATGACATCATAAACGCATGTTTATATCATTACAAAGTTGCACAAAAATCAATGCACAAGATTTCTTTCTCTGACCTTCCTTATTTCCTCCCCAGCCTTATTTCCTCTGACTGAAGCCATGGGCCAATACTGTCCCGTGCAACCGATAGTACAAATATCAAGCTCTCCGATCGAGTGATATGGACCGGCCAAAATCCATAGAGCACAAGACCGGACCATGGGTTCCCCCTCTACTATAATAGTGGGGTGTCATTGCCCTATCAAATACAATTGGGCCAAAGGGCTAACCGACGTACACCTGGTAGCCCACCACCTTATTTCCTCTTTTTGTACAAGAAAATTACCCACTTATTTCCTCTAAAACAATCTCCTGTCAAATCAACATCCAACACTCCCTCTCACATCATCAAGTAATAATAAATCTATCATGTATCAAGATCAATTTCACAAGTTCTCAATGCATAATATTATGAAACAATACCATCAATATATATAAATCACCTTTTATATCATAATGATAATAGGTCCCACAAGACAATTTCATTAACAATATAGTTTCATTATTCAACTTATCAATGGCACTTTTGTATAATTCTAAATATCTTAAAATCACTCACAAACATGTTACAAGCATGCACAAAGAGAGGAAAGTGGTCACCTCTCGCCAAGCAATAAAATATTACTACAATGGTAAATCCTCACCCAACACCAAGTTTCTATAAACACTCTACAAAAATTAAATAATACTACACATTAGTCTACAACTGATTTAGAAGGTAAAATTATTACTCAAAAGACATGAAATTATTAGTTCAACTACTTACTACTACTACTACTATTATTATTATTTATACCAAAATTCTAATTTTAAAGTTTAGGATTTTAAACATATAAGAGTTATTAAATTATAAACCCTTAATTTATTGAACAATCTAAATCAATTAAAATTTTAAAAATACCTCTAATATTCCAATTAAATTATTTAAAAAAATTTTGATAAGAAAAGGTACCAACAGAAATTTATTTACACAATTTTTTTCATAAATATATTTATACACATAAATATATATATATAGATATATATATATATATTAAAAATCATATAACAGCATAAATAATAAATCCACTCCCATGAATCTAACTATTAAATCACCCTTTATTTAGCTAAAATATTATTTATATCAAAAAACATATCTTTCTTAACGTAGTTAAATTTTTAAAATACTTAAGATGTCAAATAAATAAATCTAACATCATAAATCTTAGTTATAAAAATATATCTAAAATTCTATGATCTTCTACAAATAAAACTCGACTGGGACAAAAATATAAATTCTAAAATATTCTCTAATGAACATAATATTACTACCATTAGGAAAAGAAAAATATTTAGAACAACTTTCATAATAGAGATTTAATGAAAATAAGTCATTTTACTTACCTAAATAATCTCAGAAGCAGAACATTAGACTGAAAAACACCCTTTCATATCTCTCTTTCCTCTCTCCAACGCCCTCTCTCTCACTCTCTCACGTTGGACGGTCTCCTCTCAACTGTGGATGTGTGCGTGTGTGTAAACATGTGTGTGAAGTAAGTGATTGATGTGGGGTGTGGAGGGGCGTGGGGACATTTATAATACCCCCACCGTACGGGCACGCCTGCTTCTCTTTTTTTTAAGAAAAACTCAATCACCCTCTCACACCCCCACTCCCTGCCTCCACCTTCCATGCACTCCATCTCACTATTTTCTTTTTTCAATATTAAATGCGTGATAGTGATAGGTCAACACCCGTCACCATCTAATCCTCTCTCCTGCAACAACTTTGTTGTCTCTTGTCTTTTTAAATAAAAGCTGAAGGTGATGGGTCACCATCCATCACCATCTCACTCTGAAACTCCACTGCCACACATTTTCTAAAAAAATATAAACTCCACTGCCACACATTAACGTGTGGCGGTGCACTTTATATTTTTTTTTAGAAAAAAGCTAGGCTCACTACTACAAAAGGTACTTTTTACGCCCTATTTTTAACCCAATTGGAGCCTTTTCTCATGGGTGTGTATGTGATGAGAGTAGAAAGTTAGGGCCTACGGCGCCCTATATCATCAAAGGCGCTATAGGTCCCTACGGCACCCTATATACTAAATAGGGCGCATATGAATATTTTTTTAAAAAAATGTTCTGTTCAATTTTATTTAACCCCTTTACTACATATGATTCAGTTTGTAGTAGGTAATTCCACTTTGTACAACAGATCAAGTCCAAACATAATAAACACATATCAGAGTTAAAAATAAAAGTTATTGTGCCAGAGAAACACAAAATTCATCAAAAGTTAGACGTATATATCTACATACGCCAAGATCCTTGTGGCAGCGAAACATAAAAGCCATTGTCTCATTTATTGAGAAAAGATCATTGTATATTTGTGGCAGAGAAACACAATTAATCAATCTAATTAACCCTATAAAAGTCGACATCAAGAGTTAGAACTATATATTTACCTTGAAGAAATAAGCATTATTTACAAGTTAAGAAGACGTCTAGCCAACAAATCTCTGATCAAATCAATGTCAGTAGCCAAGTAAGCATCGTTATTATCAAAAATCTACAAATTTGAAAATAATTAGACCAATTCAAATTCATCAAACTAAACGATTAAAATCATACATAATTCAATTAAGAAATTAACTCATCAATATTTGATAGATTACGTATTACCTTTTCCAAATCTCTGGTCAATCCACTCTAAATGATACTATACATGTAACTGATGACATAATAACCGCACTCAGTATTGCCGGATTGTCGAGGGCATTAAAGATAAAAAACATATTGTTAAAACGTATAAAGGGATAAAATGACTTTCAATAAAAGAACTTAAAGTCAAAGTACTTACTTTTGGATAAGCCACTGTGTGGTTCTATTTCTACTTTCACGTTTACCACCCATATATCGATATGTCTTGAATGTGCTGCGATTGAATTGACAATTGTTACATATGAAAACTACATATTTAAACATATTTAAAAGCAATAATTTACAAATGGAAAAACTTACGTATCAAAGATGTATTTTTGGTCGTCCCCTGCCTTTCTACCAGCCAACAGATCAAACCAATACACAGTATTCACGAGAGGGCAGACAATATAAAGACTCCAATGATGACTACAACATCACATATAAATGAAAATGAAGTTAGCAAAACAAGTTAATTATTACCAATTCGGCTAAATGTGTTAAAGGGATAACTATAATTTCATACCTTTCGATTATTAGCGCTAGTCTCTTATTGTGTTCCCAACGTAATGCACCATGTGTTCTAGAGAATTATAACTCTTTATTGTATTCGCAGGACATAAAAATCCATACAAATCATCTCTAGAAACGTCGACGTAAATATTGTGGAAGGTTCTATTAAAGAGTTAAATAATAAAGGAAATAGTGAATTATATAAAACCTAAAAAATGACATCATCAATTGAAGATAGGAATATAAAAAGCTTACAAGATTGCAAACTTAAGCCATGCTATATCTAGGTCCTCTAGCGATAGGAATTGTTTCACATTATCCTTGTTGATACTGAATTCATACGTTAGACCATACCCACGATCCCATCAAGCATCTGCATGTTACAAGTGTCAATTTTTCTAGTAGCTACTGCAGTCGTGACAAGGATAGAAATTTTGCAGCTTCTTCTGGGTCCTAGTAAAGTAGAGAATACAGATTATAAATATAATGCTAAAGAAAAATCAAGTAAGATCATAAGGTAGCTCCTACCTTATGAGGTGTTGTAGGTGTAGAAATGAGATTTTTCAGCCAAAGAATGAAACAACCCTTAGATTGACATAAATGGAGCACCTCTCGATCAGGGATTAGGACGTCGGAGACTTCCTCACCATCTTCAATACGTGCCACTGAGACGCGAGACAAGCTATCTGGAATTGACATATAATGGTGCATAGTAGCTTGCCTGTAGAAAAAAGCATTGGCAACAGCGCGTAGTGGCTCATCCAGGTAAAGAGTACAATGCTCTCCAACTTCTGTGGGGGTATTAAGAGAAGGGTCACCCAATACTGTCTCAGGCATATTATTGCTATCTTTGCTACTGGGAAATACAGGGGAATCCATGTTCTTCAGTTCGTCACTCAGCTCTCATCTCAACTCTCATCTGCTCACGTAGATTGTCCATCATCTGGGTTTGTATCTAGCTTTGGATTGAGCTACGAAGTTGAGCATCAAACTCTTCACGGAGTGATTGATGCATCTTAGCAACTCTAGATTCAATCTGCGCTTCAGTGGACTATTGAGATGGTCATCCAAAATATTTATTAAACCCTAAGCCATTGTAAACAACATTCAAATTTAAAAAGACAAATCATAAAGTTATGGGGAGTTTCATATGAAACAAGAAAACATGGGGGATGGAGGGGTTTTTTTGTATAATTTAACCTTTCATTTTCAATCCAAAACTTAACAATTAAGTACATAACCAAATAAAAAATTGACACTTAAGACATTAGTTGATGATTTAACTAATTCAGCTAGTAACCTCAATTTCAAAACTTTGTTCCTTCATTATCAATTGATAATTAATTGATAATTAAAACCCATGCTTCAATTAAGGTCAGAAAAATCTTAAGGTTGATGTACTGTTATTTGTTTTTTTCCTTACTTTATTTGTTCCCATTGACGTAAGAGAAAGACTAAATTGAACAACTAAAAGGGTAACATATTGGATGAACTACTTTATAAATTGACAAAACTAAATTAAAATAAAATTTATATGTAGCAAAAATTTATAAGTACTCCTTTCCTTTTATCTGAGCTTAAATTAATTTGGAAGAAACAAAGTCAAACACTTCTACACAATTCCCTCCCAGTACCATGTTCACATGCACCTGAGGATAAAATCACATGCACCTAGGTGTATATATATATATATAAGACTTGCCTGTTTTAGTGTTTAGATACTCCTATAATCAATTTTTAAATTTTAATTACTTTTACTATTTATTAGATAATACTCCTATCCATAGGATCAATTTTCCATGGTTAACCTTGTTGAATATCAATGCACTAGCTCGTTGCCTTACTTTGATGTTCTTAACATGGTATTATACATCAATTTTATTCTGGACCAAACTCTTCACCACTTAATGAAAGAAACTTTAATACCATGACAATAATTATTTCTACTCGATATGATCCAAAAGCTTAAATTCACCATCAATTTTATTATAATCCACAACATCACACTTGCCCTTCTCACAGATAGCTAGTTCACACTTCATATAAGATAAACAAGTAAAAAAATATGGAAACTAAATTCATAACTAAATAAATAATAACGTTTACCAATATTTCTCCAACAGGTGCAACTGTAGCGACGGAGTGACAGAGAGACTGCAGCGACGCCGATCGAAGCAGCAATGGAGACTACAGCAACGCCAAAACAGCGAAGCCAAAGCAGTGATGCCGAAGCAGCGATGGAGCTGAGATTGCAGCGACGCCGAAGCAGTAACGAGTTTGAACAGCGACGGAGAGAGTGGGAGCAAGCGAGGCAGCGACGAAGAGCGGGCAGCACAGGAGAAAGAGCCGAGAGTGTAGGAGTATGAAAAATGGTGTGGGAGGCGGGAGAGAATAGCAGCTAGGTTGAGTGAAAGTGAGGAATGAAGTGTTAAAGTGTCAGGTGATTTTTATGATAACAGGCGCCCTATCTAGAGATAGGATGCCTAAAGTGGGATCAGGAGCCCCTTTAAGCGCCCTATCTCTAAGATAGGGCGCCTAAAGTTGAACTGGGCACCCTTTAGGTGCCCTATCTCAGGATTGGGCGCCTAAAGGAACCCTTTAGGCGCCCTATCTTAGAGATAGGGCGCCTAAATATTGCTTCTTATTTCCTCCTTCTGGTAGCAGTTGTCGTATCCGTTCTTATAATTTCTAAAATGCTACCACCTTCATTTTTACTCCCTTTTTAAAAAAAGGACACGAATTTCAGTAGTAAAAACTATACTCTATAATAGTAGCTGTTACACACTCTATGATAAGTAAGCAATAACATAATTGTTCATTTTTACCACGGAAGGTTTTACTCAGGAGCGTTCAACACATGAAAGTTTTTTTGTGTAATGCCGTCCTAGAAAACCAAAAACTGGAATTTGTTTTTAGATAGGCTTAATGTTACCCTAAAAGTATAAAAACATAATAATTTCACCACACACCATTAACAATGTTAATTTTAACTGTTAGTTGTCCCAATCAAGCTGAGATGGCTCTACCACATAGGATATAATGACCTCATTAATCTCTTCTCCCTCACATTACAATAAAAACAAAGTCCAGTTCCTACTTATAGAACCAACAAAATGAACAAAGAAGATCAACATTGGTATAGCCAAATCTCTATCAAATAACTAGTTCTGGGTATCAAGAACAAAGTTGCAACCCTGGCAGATCATTAAAAACTCTCAAAATCATTCTAGCAAAATACTTCTGGCCCACAATTGGTAAAATAAAGAGGATATTTGGAGTTTATTTTTTTCATATTTGGGTAGCTAATAGTGCTTCATGAAAGAGAAATCTGAACACTTCCAATTGATTTTTTGTCCTTCTCCCAGCAATCCAAATTTTAAATTGAGAATAAAAATCATATTATGAAGATCAGAAACATAAATTGAACAATTCAAGAAACCATAAATTGGACAAAATCCTGGAGAGAGAGAACACCCCATAAATTCTAGGGAAAATCACAGTTGAGTCCCATGTAAGACAAAAAATATGGAAAAAAGTCCCTAAAATTTGGGACTCTTAATGAAGAATATTCCCTTGGAACCTCATTGTAATATGTATTTCATGTGCAATTATCATTATGCCCGTAATCAAAATTGACTTCAAATTGGAACTTTGTCCTCTATAACCTCATTTTGAAAGCATTGAATATAAGACCTAAGGAGCAACATGCAAACTCACCATCCATCGCTTGAGAAGTAATCACCAACTCAAAGAATCCGTCACTATCACCATGAGGAGCCTCCATCACTATCACCCTTAGAACACTCTGTAGCTGTGAGCCACAACATCACCATTCACAATTGCCATTGTTGAAGAGCATTCTTCATCTTTGCCCTAAGAAAGCGTAGTGAGAGCTTGAGGAGTACCTTAGGGGTACTTTAGTTCTAGCCATTGAAAATTTAAAAGAGAAAGAGCCAAAAATGGAGATTGCATATAGAGGAGTGAGACAAGTATGGAGAGATTTAGGGCACGAATAAGAGAAATGTGAAAGGAATGGTAGAGGTCTAATGAGTTAAACCACTTTGGAGGAAGTTAATGAGGGAAAAGTAACCGTTTTGGACAGTTGAACATGAAGAAATTTGAATTTGGGTGAGGGAAACAGAAACTCAAGTCAGAGAAGAGAATGTGAGTGGAGTGAACACTGGAGTTTGGTTTTAATGATAAAAAATTATGATACAACTTAAGTTTTATTCAAAAAAACTCAAGTTTTGATCTTCAAAATTATAAAGATACAAGCAATAACTCGGATTTACCCTTGAAACTTGAGTTTAGGCCATTGGCAGGTTGAGTAGCTGGGATTGACAGGTTCATTACCCACCCCATTGACAAGTTCCAGCTAATATAACTCAAGTTTTATTCAAAAAAAGATCGAGTTTGGGCTTCAAAATAAGCAATAACTCGAGTTTTCTCTTGCAACTTGAGTTAAGACTATTGATAAGTTGAGCAGTTGGGATTGACAAGTCCAATACCCACTATTAACAAATTGAGTAGTAAGGGTTGACAAGTCCATTACCCAAAGTTAGAATGATCAACTTGAGTTACAAAGAATTATTTAGTCTATCATTAAGTGTCTAAAAAAACATTCATAATGACTCAAGTTGTATGTTGTAACCCGATCTTTGATTGGAAGTTATGATAGATTGCAGATATCAATCTTCGAGACTCGAGTTTTTAAGAGCAACTCGAGTTGAGCCATGATTCCTGTCAAGCCTTGGTCTCTGAGGGCACGATTGGAAGTGCACCAAGAGCACTCTTGGAAACTTGAGATTGAAGTTGCGACATGGACTCATTTAGATCATGACGTTATGCATAACTATATACCATAACTTGAGTTTCAACTTCAAGTTACATGAAAATCAACCAGTAACTTGAGTTTTATGATGAAACCTGAGTTTTAGCTTTTAGAGAATCTAGATAAACAAATAAACTTTCATCATAACTCAAGTTTTAAGTTGTAACTCAAGTTTTGGCTTGAGAGATTCTGCATGACAAAGAAGAGTTATACCAGTTTTAAGTAATGCCAGAGATGAGATATTTGATCTAACTAAATTTGATAATATTCCTACAAAAACATATGACACTTGCTATCATCAAAAAATGTCATTTAACATTCTTCCCCCTTTTAATGATGACAAAACTTATAACCCAAGATAAAGAGAAAACTAACATGGATAAAAAAATAAATGTCTTCAAGGCATGACCAGTTGTAAAAGGATTCACTCAAACTCATGGTATAGACTAGAATGAAACCTTTTCCCCAGTTGTGATGGTCAAGTCAATCAAAATCCTTCTTACCATTGCAGAATATTATGACTATGAAATATGACAAATGGATATCAAAACAGCCTTCCTTAAAGGAAAGCTACTTGAGGATATGTGCATGATATAACCTGAAGGTTTTGTGCATCCAGAGGACTCCGGTAAAATATGAAAGCTTTAACGATCTATTTATGGATTGAAGCAAGCATCACGGAGTTGGAATAATCATTTTAATGAAATAGTCAAAGAGTTTGGATTCATTCAAAACATGGATGAACCTTGTGTTTACAAGAAGATTAGTGGGAGCATAGTTGTATCCCTAATGCTTTATGTAGACGACATCCTACTCATTGGGAATGACATTCCTACCTTGCAGAGTGTCAAGTCTTAGTTAGGAAAGTCCCTTTTCAATGAAGAACTTGGGCGAAGCCACTTACATCCTAGGGATTAGGATATGTAGAGATAGATCCAAAAGACTTATTGGCTTAAGTTAGAGTACATATATAGATAAAATACGGCATATGTTCAGTATGCAGGATTCAGAGTACATATGCAATTTGTGAACTAATATTCAGTTTAGCCTATTGCCAACTTCATTTGGACCTACAGGGTTGCACGCAAGAACAAGCCCAACACGTGCTTTAATTGTAGAGTTTTTCAAATTATATATATATTTGAAATTACATTAATATTATATAGATAATGCTAATCTATATTAGTTTTAATATTTAATTTATTTGATAAATTAAATAACTAACATTTATTTAATTTATAAAAATAAATTAAATTTGTTGGCTCATTCTTTGGATCAATTAAATGGATATAATTTTATCAGATTAGATTAATCCATATTAAAATTGCAAAATTCGAATTTGATGTTTTAAATTTTAGATTTCGAATTTCAAGATTAATGGAGATTAATCTTGAATATATTTTAAAATTAAAATTATAGATTAATAAATATTAATATTTAATATCTTTTGGAATTCGAATTTCAATATTAATAAAGATTAATCTTAAATATCTTTTAAGATTCAGATTTTCAAGATAATAAAAGATTGATCTTAAATATCTGTATATCTTTATCAAATTCATATTTTCAAAATTAATAAAAGATTAATCTTGAATTATGATACACTTCATGAGTTCTATAAATATGAGGACTTATGAGTAATAAAGGGTAAGCATTTTCGAATTTGATTGAGTGAGCCATTGAAACCCTAGAGAGAGTGAAACTAGGGATGGGAATGCAGGCCAACCCGCATGGCAGGCTGGAAAACCCCAACCCACAGCCCGCCAACCTACCAACTTTTTTCTTTTTTATTTTTATAACAATAAATTTATTTTTCTTTTTTACCCTATTTTTCCTATAAGATTGCATATTTATGTTATTATCTTTCCAATCCTATCAATAAGTGTTCAATAATTTTCTAAAAATAGAATTTAATATTACTTTTTTCTTTGTAAAAAATATTGGGATGAAAAAAATAAAAAATAAAAAATATATATTTTAAAAAATAAAAATAAAAAGTGGGTTAGGCGGGCTAACCCGTCAACCCGCTGGTTAGGGGTGGCAGGCTTGAATCAGCCTGCCCGAGCCCACCAATTGCCCAACCCGAAATTCCCAACCCTAAGTGAAACAAAGGGCGTTAGCACGCTGCCGTTACTGGGAACTGTTCTCATGGATACCAGTAGAGACCTAATAGTTTTTTGAAATGTTTAGTATGACATTTTTATTTTTACTTCCGTTAATCACTGGCTAGCCCCATTGCATTATTTAGCTATTTGCTAATTCTCTCTTATAAAAAAAGGTTCATTTAAAAAGTAAATTATATGTTTATATAATTTTTTTGTTTTAATCAAGTTTAACTAACTTTTTTTAATTTATATAAAAGGAATCAGTAGTAGTATGTATTTATTTTGCATGTGAGTGATGAGAGAGTAGGGGAGGGAATTGGTTAAATGTGAAACAGAAGGAACTGTGGGTGCGTACTAGAATAATTAATCATATAAGCGGAAGAATAAATGCATGAGAGACCATTGAATATGGGATTGTGGGATACCTCCTTCCCTTTAACCACAAAAATTGCAACCTTTTCATCAAAATGGCCAAATTTGTAGGGCATAACCCTAAAGCCAAAGTAGATGCATCATCATTATTCACACACACACAATCCCATCACCTTCTTTACATAATATTTTTAACTTTCTAAGTAACCAGTCACCTGAGCTCCGACACCACACCACTGCAAAAGGTCAAATAGGCGCCGATCAAATAGGACATTAAACGTCGGCTAAACAAGTGACGTCTAACCGAGTAACGTTGTTTCTTGACCAATGTGATAAGTTTTACAGTTTTGTGAAATGATGTCAAAGACGTCAATTGTTAGTTAAAAGCTAACGATTATTTCTAAGATTATTTAATTTATATAGTTGTCGATTATATTGATAACCAATGTGATAAGTTTTAAAGTTGTCGGTTATTTTAAACAACCCACGTCGATATTACTTTTTTAAATATAGTATTATTTTAGGCTTTCTACCCAACCTGCAAGTGATAGAAAGTATAGTATATGAACAATTCAACAACCACAATTCAGCTACAATTCAACAACATAATATATATATATATATATATTGAACAAATAAACCATAATCTTGTAACTGTTAAACAAAGTAGATGTACAGCTGATGGACTATATATAATTGAAGATATGAAGCCAGTTAAGATTAAATAGGTCAACAATACATGTTCTACCATCTATTTCAACAATATCCATTATAAATAAATTACTTTTAAGGCATATGAATGAAGAAGGAAGCACAAATACAATACAATATAGCCAAAAGAAAAGGAAAAATGCTCCATTCCAAATTGTTAAACTGATCAAACAGTCAATAAAGGATAAAAAATAATGTTTCAAACTAAAGAAATCATCCCCAAAATAATCTATTTCAGATTCCCAAAACAAAATACAAGAAGGACCAAAAAGCCCGATGGAAAATGCTTCAAAAGAGGTTAATACATACAGTTTTGATTATGACAACGATTGTGATGGCGAACAGAGGAGGAAATGGCAAAAAATGGTGGGGAAACACCGTTAAAAGTCAAAGGAAGAGCCCAGAGTGATGAGGCAGGAAAGGGACACCGCAACTGAGTTTTTTCTTAGTCTTGTAAAGTCTGTAACTGTCAAAGAGAAGGCGCCGCTAGGTTAAGTTTAAAAAAATTTCACCTTTAGTTGTCAGTTATTATAATGTGATGTTTTTTGATGCGACCTAGTATGACACATTAAATAAAAAAAGAGTTGTTGCAATTTTCAAGTGGATCAATCAAAAGAGTAAGAGAAAAAGAATTAAGGAAGCATTAAATGGGTTTATGCAAGAGGTTTTAATAAAACAAATGACATTTAGATCAACAGATGAGAATGAAGATTTTAAGGACGTCATTAATTTGATTTGAGCTAAAAATGGAGTTGCATATCATATTTTGGGCTTAGAGACTTCAAATTAAAGGGTTTGGACTAAGTGTTATCCATGGGAGGATCGACTCATTTTTGCTTAAATAATTACATTTTGGGTTTAAAATATTGATTATCTTTTGTTTATTTTAATTAGACGAAAATTTTCACTTTGAATTAGATAGAAGATATTCTTTTGAATATCCTTATCCTTAGATTTTAGGATAGATACTAGTTTTTGAATTGAATTTTATCTTTCTAGATTGCATTTCATATTTTTATGATAGAATTTCATATTGTAACCTTTATAAATACATTGTATTCCTCATTTTTAAAAATCATATTATAAAATTTGAGATTAAAGCTTTGCATTCTGCAAATTGCTTCTTGAGAGAAGATTCTCTCTAGGGTTTTTTATTAAACTAACGGCTTATTAAGACTTGATTAACCCTGTGGCATCTTCCAACACTTAGGGTCTCCTTTCTTTTATATTTAAGGGTTCAAGTGGATCTTCAACTTTAGTTTAGCTTTCTTGGATGCGTATAGTTCTGATTGGTTATGGGTTCTTCGAATCTTTCCCTTTGAGTTTGCACTATCTTTAAAATTTATAACGTTGCATATATATATATATATATAGCCGACGACTATTATACATCCTTTTCATCTTTCATGGTAGGGTAAGTATAGTCGTCAGTTATTTATAAATAACCGATGACTAATATCATAAATTAAAAAATTAATAAGATGAAAACCTTTATTCGTCGGTTAAACAAATAACCGAAGAATAGCATTCAATAAAAGTTGTCGATTTCAGTTATTACCAACATGTATATGATAATTATTTTTATCCTTCTACAATTGAACAATTACGGTGTCTGTGGTTTAGTTAACCGACGACTTGTATAATGAATATTTAACTTTTTTTCTCATTTGTGCTCTTTAGGCTTCAGTTATTTTTAAAAACCAATGACAAATGTTTTTTGCAACTTTAGTTTTGTTACAAAAATGCTACTGCCTTTATTTATTATGACATTGGTTTCATGTTTAATCAACATTAAAAGGCAACATTAAATCTCTGTTGTGTAGTAGTGTCATTGGGCTTTTTTATCAATATTATTTTTTAAAAATTGAGGGCCGGCAACATATACCTTTATAAATATTGTCATTCGATTTATAAGTATAGTAAATAGTTAGAACACAGTATTCTTACTTATATTATTAGACATTATAATAACTAAAATCATTATATTTTATTCATAAAGTAAATTCTTGAGAGTCTACAACTTGAATTTACCATCCGAATTTAGATCATTGTCACGAGTTTATTTCAACTTGTGAGTTTGCCAACCTTACTTATCTCCAGTAATTAATTTAGACGTATAATATACGATACACTTTTTGAGCCAAAAAAAAAAATTAGACCTCTAATATACACATATTTTTCCAATTTAAACAATCATTTCTTAAAGAAAAATAATTATGTTAAGTTATTTATATTTATTATGTCAAATTCTACAATCATGCATATGTATTCTATTTTTTCACATACGTTTATAATTAAATGATAATAGTTTAAAAATAGAAAACATCACTTTATCATTGAAAAGCCTGATTTAATATATATAAAGAAATTAACACAAATATTGACTTTCCTTAAAATATTATACTTAAATTCATTATCCCATTATATTAAATTCTTTAATCATACATAACCATGTGTCCTGCTTTTTTTCTATTGGTGTATAATGGCACATGCCGCACTAATTTCTCTAACTATATATTATACACGATTAATCAACATATTTACGTAGAATAGATTCTCAGTTACTTTTTTCTGTCATTTTGATGTTTATTCTCTTACATTTTTTGTCTTACATGTCAATACAATTTTTTAAAATAAATTACATTAAAATAGCGATTCTTCTTATTTAAAGTGGAACAACGTTTTCAAAAACTAAACGCACGTTTAACAGTGGTTTTTCATAAAACGAGATAATCTCCTCCACATATTTACCTCAGCTTGCGTAAAAGTATTTCTCTACCGCATTTTTAAACGGGCACAGTGTTTAGCTGCTGTTCTTTTTATATACGAGGATGCTGTATCACAAGGCAATATACTATTAGGCTATAATATTAATTCACGGATATATACATCATTCATCAATATGAAAAGTGACATTAAAACCACTTGGCTAATGAAAAATTAAATTTAAAAAATACATATACATACAAATAAAATCTATTTTTAATTACACCTATTAGTGCTTAAAAAGCTTTTCTTCTTTCTCTTTATTTTTGCCCTTGTTAATTTTCTTGATGTTTGAAAAACTTTTTAAAATTATCGTCTTCAACTAAGTCAATGAAAAATAATGGCAAACGAAAAATTGAAATTTCAGAATGAACAACACTAAAAGAGGAGAATTGGATACCCAATAAAGAGTTCATGCTTATAAATTCAAAAGGAAAAAAAGAAATAAGACCTATATTTATATATATATATATATATATATATGATGATGATCCTTTCCAACGAAATATCAGTTTCTCAAAGATATTTTTAACATAAAAATATAATGGAATGGCAAGATATTTACGCCAATACATAACAACAGCATCAACAATTAGAGAGAGAGAGAGAGAGAGATTAGCCTTAGGAAAATAATTGAAGAGAACATAAAGAGAAGAATTAGATACCCACCAATCATTGTTGTTATATTGTTCCTTATGAAAATTCCTCTATATTATTATATAGAGCTTTTTCTTATACCAAAAGCACAAGACAACCTAACCTGATCAGATGTGGCACACGTTAGATTTAAACCAATCAATATGTTCCTCTTGTTTTTTTAATTAAGTTATATCTAATAGAATGAGAGATATAGGTATTCATTTGTTTGCTCGGATAATTTATCAGTTAACATAATGAAAGATTGAATGTGGATGAAAGTCTCAAAAATACAAAATGAATCATGTGGAGTAATTTTATGTGAAATATTAGAATAAATAAAATCTATTTTTGTTAAACACTTTTTCTTAAATATTAGAGCATAGATTCTACTTGTCTTGTCAAATTTTTATGAAGGACCTTACATAAAAATCAACATATATATTTACTATATTTTTTATTAATATTATAGTAAATAATGTGAATATAAAATTAGAAAATCAACAGAATTCCAAATTTGAATATATTCAAATATATTGATATTGACTGTTATTTTAATTTTATTAGTATAAAAATTTATTAATATAAATATAGATATATATAATATAAAATAATATATATTGTATATCTTATTTTTTATCAATTTTTTTTTAATTTTACTGTCTCTTCGATTTCATTTCCTTAATATCAATTGCAGTATTAATACAACCATCAATAACAACCTAAATTTGAAAAATCATAATGGGGTACCTGTAATAATTCATGGCATACTAATCATATTTTTGGAATATAGTTAGTAAAAATTTATAAATCCACTCTAATCCATATATATATCTTTTTACCAGCAAATTAAACTGTATAATCCATATTAACATTAAATGTAAAATCTATAGAGACCACATTATTTTAAAAATATATATATATATATTATGGAATATAGTTCATTTTTATGCTCTCTACAATTTTATTCTTTCATATTAATTTCTTCACATATCGAACCGACTTCTAGTGAACTTGATTTGTATACCTCTAGCATTTAACACACACATATATATATATCTTCATATACTAACCATGAGAGAGTTGAAGAGACATTAGATCATGAGGATGATAAAAGGTTGAGATGGTTCTTAGTACTGACCTCACTGGGCTGACAGAAACCGATTTTTTGGGGAAGGGGGGGGGGACACGCACAGAGAGAGAGAGAGAGAGAGAGAGAGAGAGACTGCATGATGCTGTCGCAGTTGTAGCTGCTTGCTGCTGCTGGTGGTTGTTGTTGAGTTTTACTACTAGACTTACTGCTGCTACCGTACAGGCGCCAGCAGAAGATTCCACCACGGGGTGGGGCCCACACAGGGCTTCATGTGTTTCTGACTGCACATGTGTGGTGTTGGCGTTTTCTCCTCCTCCTCCCTCTGCTTCTGGGTTCTGATTCCCTGTTCCTCAGGTCAGCCTTCCCCCCTCTCTGCCCTCCCTCATCTTTCTTCTTGTTTTTTTTTTTTTGCTGTTATTGTTTCTCACAGTTGTATTCCCTTTTCATAAGGCTGTTTTTTTTTTCCTTTTTTGCTTTATACATTCAAAATTTTTCCTGCTGCACATTCTTGGCCTTTTCATCACATGCAAGCCTAAATTCTATACAAATTATACCCATAATATTACTAAGAAATAATATTTTTATTCTTGATAATATTGATCTCATAAAAAATAGTTATAAAAATACTTTTTCATAAAATTAGAGGTCAACTGCAAGATTTAGTTTATATGTTTCTATTGAACTTTAGGTTAATCCTTGTTTAAGCTCAAGCATCAGAATGATTTTAAAAAAAACAAAAGAAAAGGACTGGAATGGTTATCTCCATATTTTCAGAATTAAAACTTTAAAATTTTGTAGTTTTTTAAATTGCAAAATATGTAATTATAATATTATATATAATTTTTACTATAAGATCTAATTTGTAGTGTATAGGAATGTATGTAGTATTTGATTTTTTTTTAAAAAAACAAGAAGTTAGAATAGGAGCTATTTTGCCGACAAAAGTTGGTCTACCCGATATGGATCTTGATTCATAACCTATAAAAGTGTTCAAATTATATTAACGATGTAAGGATCTTGTTTGTGATTAATAAGATTAAACATAAAGGTATGCCGTACTCTTGGAGAGCCTCTAAACTAAACTTTTTATTATAAGAAAAAAAATAATAGCAGCTATTTTTAATTTGAGATTATAAGCTGATAATTAATTATTGAACTCAGATTAATTGTGGTGTTAACATCAAATGCATGGAAAATAAATAAATTAAGAAAATCAGCAGAATAACAATGGTAAAAGCAAAAATGAGAAATTGAAGATTACAAACCTCAAATTTATGACCAGTTTAATTTTGCCACTTACACCACATTAATTAAAATGGATCCTAAATTAAAGAAAAAAATATAATACAGCATTTAAGATTAATTTAAGTCTCTCTTCAATCTTCATCCCTTGTGATATATCCTGATGACAACCTCTTGAATTTTTCTCTCCCTCAACTTATTTTATTTAATAAAAATAAATAAATAAATTTAGCAAAATAAAACATGTGATCGGTCTTGATCGATCAGTGACGATATTGCCACCCACAGCAACACAGGGAGATCTATATATTCCCCATCTTCTATATACCCCACACCTCATGTTTACCTGTTTCCCTCCACCCACCGCAGCCCACTTCCGCCGTTCCACAGCCGCTGCCGGAATATTCTCCGTCCGACAACTCCTGCACCCTCTGACCCACGACCACACGCTTTGATTGATGCACCTTCTTTTGGCACCTCTCTCTCTCTCTCTCTCTCTCGCTCTCTCGCGTCCACTCACATTTTCCTCCTTGCACTCACTCAGCTGTACTCACTGAAGCTGGCTTGCTTGCTACTATCTCATAATTGCCACCTCCTTCCTCTTCTTCTTCATCATCATCTTCTTCCTCGATATCCTTCTCTTCGTCCATGTCGTCTTCCTCCTCCTCCTCCTCCAATTCTGCACTGTTGTTGTTGTTTTCCCTTGATGTGTCTTGCTGAGGCGGCCATTGCTGCTCCGGCTGAACCATAAGCGGTATTGTGCTGTTATTATCGGCCGGATTCATATTATGATTTGCCGAGGTAGCGTACGATGGCGGCGGAGGAAGAGTATTGATCATCTCAAGCCTGTTGTTCTTCTCCCTGTAAAGAGCATCTAGCTGGTGGAAATAGGGACAGGTCTTGGAATCTTCGGGTATCTTCTTGTTGCTTTCCTTCACCTTCTTGAAGTACTTGTTTATGTTCTCCCACTTCTCCTTGCACCTCTTGGCATTCCTGGTGTAGCCGAGCCTCCGCATCGCCGCCGAGATCTCCTCCCACAACGGCCCTTTCGGCCCATTCTCTTGGTACTTCTCGTCCATGCTCGTTCTTAGCTTTATCAGTGCCTCAACCTCCACTTTCGGCCACCTCGACGAGCTAGGTGTCATCAAATTCTCCCCATTATGGTTATTATTATTATTATTGTCAGTTGCCACATTCTCCATGTTTGTCACTGAGGACGGCTGCGGCTGAGTCGGAGGCGGAGCCGCTGTCGGTTGCGCTTTCAGTTGAGGAGGAGGAGAAATGTTGATATTGTTCAATGGAAGGCTGAGATTTTGCTGATCGGCGATCTTCTGCAATAATGCCATTACAGCAGCATCTTTAGCAGCCGCTATGGATCTTTCCTGAGCCAGTATTTCGCGCTCTCGATTAATCCTCGTCATCTCCTGCTTTCTCCAGCCATCTTCACGAACCATCCTCTCGTGTTCTCGCTTCTCAATGGCTTCCAATAACCTCTTCTGCATTTGTTCTTGCCTCTCTATCACCTCCTTCGTCAGCCTCCCAAAGAAGTCCTTCCACTTCCGCTTCCGCCTTTGCCGCCGCTCTATCGACTCATCGGAAGACGTCGAGGAAGAGGGAGAATTGGACAAGAGGTCAGTGGGGAAAGAAGATTGGATAGGTTTTGCAGTTGATGTTGACGGCTGCGGCTGCGGCGGTGGTGGTGGGAAAATATTGTAGGAAGCCGGAGGATGATTAATTGTTGAAGAGGCGAGGTTGATAGGTGGGGTCGTTGATGGAACAGTGGAGAGATGAGGATGATTAATAACATTTGTGGAGGATGATAATGGAGTCGTCGTCACAACCACTGAAACTGGCGTCGCTGGTATTGCTAATAAGCGCGACGAAGATGGTGGATTTGACGATGGTGCTTGCGGTGGCTGCTGTGAGGATTGAAATGTAAGATTAGGAGGAGGAGGAGGAGGAGGAGGAGAATGGTTTTGATGTTCAAGAGCTTCTAATTGTTCAAAGAAACGATACGTTTTGCCATCAGATTTCCCAGTTCGGCCATCTTTTGTTCTCTTGTGGTACTTGTACAGATTCTCGAATTTCTCTTTGCATTTCTTGGCGCTTCTGTGATACCCAAGTTCTGCCATCTTCCTGATACATACATACATATATATATAAAGATACAGATTCTGGGTTTAAATATATATAGACACAAAAATCTGTGGCATCATCAAAGTCACCAGCTAGCTATAAAATAATATATAGCTAGAAATTAAAGTAGCGTTGGGAGCGTTAGAGAGGAGCATAATATTCAAGTATATTGAACAGTTCAATTACCAAAGATTTAATAATAATGAAGGAATTAATAATCATGAAACTGAAGGGGGATAATAATTGAAGATGGAGCTGGATGGGGGGGAGAGAGAGAGGAAATTCTGGAGATCGAACATGTCGAAAACTTCTCAATCTCTCTCTCACACGCGAGTGTTCTAACGGAAACTAAAACCCATGAATGAATCGATAAAGAGAAAAATAGTTTTCCCACATATGGGAAAATCATGAGACCAAAGTTGGAAATTTTGATAAAAAAATAATCAGAGTCCCATCTGAGTGGGGAAGTTCAAAAATTATAAGAAGGTGGGAAGGAAATATTTACTGTAAAGAAGGGAATTCAAGTGGGTATAACTTATTTTTGGAAATTAGAACATGAATCAAAATGAATGTCAGCAAAAGCAAAATTAAAATCACACCCGAATCGAAGAAGATAGATGCTTCTTAAATATTCCCCACATAATCTAAATTTGAAAAAAAAAAAATCTTTTCCTGACGATTTCTGCTGAAATCTGAAAAGGAAAAGGGGAAGAACTAGAGAGGAAAGAAAGTGGACTGGGCGAAAATCTGGAAAAGCAAATCCAAATCCAAGTGGCAAGAGGAAGACGACGACTGAAGTGAAATACATTTCAGAATTGAGAAATCCTACTGAATCAGATCTCTTATTGATCATTAATCGATCCCAGAAAAGACAATCAAATCGAGATGATTTATATAAATAATTATTTATTTACCTGGAAACATCTTCCCAGAGAGGACCTTTAGCGCTAGCATCTCGAAACAACACGTCCATATCTGAGCGCATTTTCAAGAGCGCCAAAGTCTCTTGCTGGGGCCAACGGTTGCCGCCGAAGCTCCGGTCACCCTCTTCCCCTCTTCCCCTCAAATCTTCCTCCCCGGAATTCGATCCGGCTGCGGCGACCGCAGCCGTCGACTCGCCACCGTTATGGGAAGGCGTCCCTGCTGCTGCAGCAGCCAAGACCGTCGGCGCCACTGCATCAGAAGAGTTACCACCGGCGCCACCGCCACCCAATACAACCGACGATGAGTCCCCCAGCATAGGACTCGGAGATATGTTGCCTGTATCTGTAGGTATATCTATATCTTTGTGTCTGTCCCTGCGTTTCTTTGTCTTCCGCTTAACTTACGAAGCAGCAATTACAGCAATGAAATGAGAGGAGAGAGAAGAAAAATAACACCGAGAGAGGGTGAGGAAGAGAGAGATGGTGAATTCTTGATGGAATTTATGATGAGAGTGGGTTTTTATGTTTGGATTTATTAATTTATTTTGAGGGGTTGGATCTGCTGGTTAATATCGACAATTAGTTTTATTTTTATGGTTAATGATGATGATGATGATAACCATTTATATTTTAATATTTTCTTCGTTACGTATTTACTTTTTATTCACTTATAGCGGTGGAATCTTCCGTTTTTTATAAAGAAAAAAATTATTATTACCACACTACTTATTCTTCGTGTAAAATTTAAGTTAAGTAAATTGAAAAAAAATAAATTATTTAAATTATCATATATTAAATTATTTATCTGAAATATTTATATTCGTTATTAAATTATTATAAATTTATTAAATCAAATAAATTGATTTAAAAATGATAATTATAAATACTTTAAAATCATTTAAATCTTATGTTATAAACTTGTTTCCCATAAACTTCTACACCTCACCATCAGCATCTTTGTTAGTATACCGATGAGAAACCTGACACTGATAACAATTATAATAGCCCAACAATCCTCCCTCATAGATATTATCTTGTTACAAAATAGGTAAGGACTTTGTTTATTTGGGTCTCTAAAATAACCAAAAAAATGCTTCATGAGGAAAAATTATCTACACCTTTATAAGACGTGATTCGTTTCAACTAATGTGGGACTTCACATCTTTACTACTAATAAATTGCACGTTCCTTTTATTTTTTTCCGACTCATTCTTTCTCTCGCTCTTCATCTTCACAGATAAAGTTAACGTTATTTAACTAGTTGTTAGCTACATGTTAAAACTATATATATATATATATATATATATTAATATATATATATAATGAATATTGAGCTTACGCCTAAGTTCTATCACTGTATTAATGAAAGTGGCACAGAAAGATATATGGACTGATAATGATACTTATCTTTAATTTTCTTTTTTTTTTTGCCAATTATCTTTAATTTTCTTACATCAAAAAAAGGTATTGATTTATAATTGTTGGTAATTAATTTGGGGGCTAGTTAGTGGATTTCTTTAAACTCTTATTTTCATACTTTTTTCTTAAATAATTTATATGTGATCGAAAGCATAAGTCGATGTAAAACATAATGTTTTAAATTTGAACAATTAATTTCTTACAAAAAAAAATACTATGTTTGAAGTTATCAATATCAATCTGTATATACAGTGTACATTTGTATTAATGGTGAATACTACATTTCCAACGTGATGTAAGATCTATGAGATAACTATATAAAAAAAGTTTTGTCTAAACTCACTTGATTATGTTTTTCTAACACGACAAACAGAAAACATAAAGAGTTATTTATATTCACACGTTGTAAGTCACTTGCTACACCTAACTCTAATTATAATTAACTAATATGAAAAATGTTACTCCATGCAATTTAGTGTTGTTTATTCTTTTGGGCTTGTTTGGATAATCCGTTGGGAGAACGATCACAGATTCTAACGTAAATATGTAAGAGAAATTTTATTTCGGTAAACGCAGGAATGGATTTTGGGAAGGCAAACGGCCTCCGCAAATAAGCCCTTTGTTTTTTCCCACATACAAACCAAAACATATTCACCAACTTTATACATGGAGAAAGATCTCTAGCTTCAACCAAATAAAAATGGGGGGAAATTAAATATTTAAAATTAAGAAAATAAACTAATAAATCTGGAAAAATATAAAAAATAAATTAATTAATTAATTAACGAACATATCATTGAACGCTAATGATATTCAGTATTGAAATCACCGACATATTAACTGGACCTTATCCCTTCTCCAACTTGATGACCATTAAGCCATTTAATGAGCCGACATTTTTAATATACAAGTCACATAGAAATTGATTTCTCTCTTGTACTTAACCTTTTCCATCCATAATATAAGATATTTAAATAATCCACTGGATCAAAAAGTATTAATGTCTTAAAATAACACACTTCCACTTTTACCAACTAAATTATCGATAATTGATAAAATTGAAAATGTGTGCTAATAAAAAACAAAACTATACATAATGCATGTAAGTTGTGCCTCATTGTCGCAAATCAATAAATGCAATAAATAAATAATTTTTTTCATATTTGCCCTTATTGAAATGTTTTTCCCCTTCCACGTTTACAAATAACTTATAGAAAAATTTAATAACACTAAAATTGAAAAAAAAAGAGTAATTATCTTACAAATAACTTATATATATATATATGTATGTATATGTATATATAAAGGACTAAACTTTTTACTTATAACCGATTTACATATAGGACAAGAGTGGTATGTATCATATACTCCCTCTAATCTTTTTTATAATTTTAATGTAATTAAATTATACAACTCAAAAAATTGGTTAACATTGATTAAAAATAATAAATAACTGGAAATGTAACTTATTTTTTTTAAAAAAATACCCTTATGGAGAGAAAAAGGAAACATAATGACTAAAAATATAGAAGAGAGATATATGTTTGTTGGCCATGAGAGAGATACATAATTACTTAATGGTAAAAAGAAAAAGAAAATGCGTTAATTGTTCAAACATTTTCATAGTATAGCTTATATAGAAAATGCCAACCCTATTAAAAAAATTGTAGATTACAAAAATGGCAGAAGGGAATAATTCTTATGTATTTTTCCTCCAACGTAACTTATATCTTCAACCACCTTATGAAATTAAGGAGTTGTGATTAAGTGATTAAATCTGTTTGAAAATGAAAATTTTTCTAAATTTAATCACATTTAAAACAATGAATTAAATATTTAAAAAATTGTACATCAAACTTAAAATAGGGACAATATTAAAAAATTCAATTAATACTCTACTTATTAATTACTTATAACAAGTATCACTCATTCTTTATAAAAGGTATTTTAAAATATACACACACGCCACAAGAATTTGCCAATATAAATATATATAATTGGTAGATAGTTTTGAGCAGCTGTAGGATGAGACGATCCTTCCGTTTGAAAAAAACATTAGGAGAATGTATTTTAACAAAATGCATTTATGTTTGAATAAATATTGAATTTAGATTGTATTTATTTTATTTAAAAGGAGTTTTTTTGTTAAAAATGTATTTTAAAAGAAGTTATCAAATGTTACAGTCTATAAACTTGTAAATTTTTAAGTTTAAAATGTATTTTAAAGCTTTAAAAGCAGTTCTGGTTCTTGTCCGTCCAGCTATCTTTTTTAGATTTTTAAAAAAAATTTATTTATGTAAATTTTCAGTTTTTATTTTATTAATATTTTCCTTACCTTCCGAATTGGATGAAGATAGAGATGAGCCCTTGCTTACTTTTCCTTTGGGGGGTTGTTTTTGGACTTCAGTGGGTGAATTGACCAAACTGTCCCTATTATGTTCTTTGCATTGACCTTTAATCATTGAAGCTGAGGCTAACTTATTAATTTATTTACGTCAGCAGATATCCGATCTGCTCATCTAAGGTTGTTCTCTTGAAGTAATCTCCAATTTTATTAGTCTTAATTTACTAAAATAGCCTCAATTTATTAAACAGATTTATATAATAAAAATGGTAAAAATATGTGTTTGATATTCTAACTTTATATAATATTTTAATTTAGTCCATTGATTTTATAAAATTTCTGTATATTTTAGTTTTTTAATCTTCACACTGTAAGTCTCAAATGATGAGTTTTTAAGCCAATCATTGTTATTTTTGAAAATTAAACTTAATATATCAATATTTGAAATTGTTTTGTCAAATATTTAAATTTGTCAATGTTAGCGTATTTTGTTAATAGCGTTTGAGTTAGAGGACTAAATTAAGGTATTAAAATGAAACCTTGTATGAAATTAAATAACTAAATGTGCACTATAAAAAGAAATAACGAAATGTGTATTGTGCTCATAAAAATTGTGAAAAGAATGTCATAGCCAAAAAAAATATATGTTCCGGAAACTATGATAAACATGCTTTGGCATACTATTTTTTCACGAAGAACGTGCATAATCTTTTTAGAAGTAATTGTTAAAAATTGTGTCTTAGGATCAATCATTGTATTCTGAGTGTTTGAATTTTGCATGTTTATTATGATAAATTATTCTTAAATAAATTATAGTGATTATCTTAAATGTTCATAGCTGATCATTTGCGTGCAGAGTAAAGATGTAGAGATTTTAGTTAAAATTATAGACACTTGTAAAAGTATAAGATGATAGATTGACCTGCTGTGAAATAGTTCTATGGATTTATGTCATAAGCTTGTTTCACAAATGAATATATCGTTGTACAATTTGACTTGAGATCATTATGTATTCCTATATAAGAGTCACTTAGCTTTGATCTAGTCAAAAGTTACTTTTGACCAAGTGATAATAAAGGTTATGCTTGGACTTGGTGGATTTCATGCAGATGAATATGAATTATTAAGATAGGATTTATCTCTCACATTAGTAGAGAGATATTGATGGGTCTTCGATGAATGAGTCTGAGAAATGTATGACCATGATATTATGTTCAGGAATTCATCTCGATAGTTAAATTGCTCAATGATCGAGAAAATAGTGGTAAAGAATAGGAGGATGACAATCCCCATGACATATCATTGACCGAAATATCATGTGACAAAAGGAACATGATGTGATTGTATGATGATTTGTATCAGTTTACATATCCTCATGTGAATCGGGTAGTTATAATGTCTTGCTAGAAGTCATTTACTATTTATGGGCTAGTATAGTCATTAGCCCAATGCCAACTTCATATGGGTGTAGAGGGTCGCATACAAAATAGTCCAACATGAGTTGAAATGTCTATAACCGAGATTCAATGAATATTCTTGACTAGATATAAATTATATTTTTAAAAAATTAAAAAAAAGGTTACCATATTTTATATAACTCCCATTAAGTGTATAGTTTATCTTTAAAAAATTAGAAAAGGGTTGTTGGGTGAGATTGTGGTGCTATACATGTGGCTTATGGGTCCTAGTCTCAGCATAACCTTTTGTAACTTAAACAAATTTTAATCACAAATGAAGAAAAAGAATAAAGTTACCTAAACCATTAGAGAAACAAAATTAAAAGTGTTTATTGAAGTAATACTATTTGTCATATATCTATCCATTTTTCCGGTAGGCCAATCTATTGCCATATTTATCTAATTAAGTGCAAAATAGTTGTAATTTCGTTGCAAAGAAAAAACGTTGAGGATTACATTAGATAATTAAATTGATGGAAATTAATCCTTTCATCGAGACAACGCAGATTCGTTTATAAAATATGGAAAGATAAAAAGGCTATTTTTTAAAAAAAAAAGAACTATATTCAAATTAGTTATTTAAAGAGTACTTAAAGTCAAAATAAATATTCCAATTTGTTCTTACATTTTGAATCCAGATGGAGTCTTATTTGTAATCCAAAGAAGTTAGAATGAGAAAACAATTAAAGAGAGCTTAAGTACTTAAAATAACATAATTAGGCAAAGATATTAACTAAGTGAAGTAAATGGAGGGGAATTTTTCCCTTAGGTTTGTGACTATTATTGGTCAATGTGTAGTATCAATTGTCTCATGGTGGAGGCTCGATTGAGGAGTCAAGTCATAGTTGAACCATGACACTTGGATGTCTGTTCTACTAGGGGTTAAGGAAATAGAATTGCGCCCTGGTTAAAAGTTATAGCTTTTAACCTAGTGGTAAACGTTTGATCCTAACAACTATATATGATTATTAATATAAGGTCGGTTGATTTTTTTAAGAAGATTAGTGAATTTAAATTTATTAATTAAAATTTTTTATTTATGTATATTTTTAGATTTTATATCAGTTTATAATTAATCAATCAAATTATTTGGAGAAAATAATAATTATAAATACTTTAAATAGTGTATTTAGCTTTCTTATCTAAAAAAATTAAATAACTCTTATATTAAATACCGAAGATGGTATTAATATTCTATTGAATGGTATATTACATTATTTTTCGTATACGTTTTTATCACGACAAATTGTAAAAAAATAAAATTAACTACAGACATCTCAGGTAACCCCATCGGGTAAACTCCCGTATGGCCATGAAAAACCACAATAATTTAGAACCTATAAATATGGAAAAAAATTATCAGTGTTTTAAAGTGTTTTTACTTATATATTATTTCATATTATATATTATATGATGACTGATCTGTGCCAAAACTTCTACAAATTATTAGTATGTTTTGAGCAAATTTTTACTTAACATGTTAACTTCTCTGTCTTATTGAAAAAAAAACCATAATTGTTTGGTATATAACTGTACTTAAGACGTTATTTAGTTTTACTTAATACATCAACGTAACAATATTTCTAAATAACGTAATTGGTTTTAACTTTAAAATATGTTTAACGCATCGATCAAGTCTTGTACTTAACGTGTGAATCCACTTCCAATGGAAAAAAAAAATTATACTCAAATATTAACACATTTTGGAATCTAATAAAACGAAGCAATTAAATATTTAAATTGACGTCTTTCAATATAAAAAAATGAAAAAGAACAAAACTAATATGACTTAATCATGAAGGACATTTTTGATAATATTATTCAAACGTATATCCCTATCAAGAAGATATCGCAAAAAAATAATAATTAACTGTATAGATAAAACTCACGCGTGTTATTTTTATAATTATTATTCAATCTTCGCATGATGCTTTGTTAACGTTACGTTTCCATATCCAATTTTAAATATACACAAAGCCCCCACTATGATCTTCGCACTTTCACTTGAAAATGACTCTCTTTTGTGATAAGGTTGTTGAATGTTAACGGCCTTTCCTCTTCTTGTTCTTTTTTCCTTTTCTCATTTTCGTATAATATGGACAATGAATAATTATTATTTGTCCATATTATATATATATATATCCTCGACAAAAATTGTGAAAATTGTCCAAAAATTTCTCATTCGTAGTTGAAAATATGTTACTCACATATAGAGAAGGGTTTGCACCCAATTAAAGACATGGATATTTTGATACTCACTACAAAAAAATGTCTTATTCCCATTTTTTGGTGGATTTTGATTGAAAATTCGCAGCAAAAACGTTTAATGTGGATTAAAATCCGTAGTTATAAGATTTGTAGAAAAATGTTTTCTTGCGAATTTGTAAATCCGCAGGTAATTACCTGCAAAAAAATCAATAGGAAAATCTGTAGGTAAAAGTCACAGGAAAATCCGTAGCTAAAATGCGTAGGAAAATTCGCACGTATTTTTTCCGCAGGTAAACCTCCAAGAAATTGCAGTGAAAATTTTCTGTAGGAAAAATCCGCATGTATTTAAGCTTTTTTTAACTAGTAACTTTTGGACAATAATTTTTCCAAGAGGAAAAATTTTCCAAAAAATTATAGAATATAGAAGAGTTTTAAATGCGAACTGTAACTTAGATGATCAAGTTATCTATAGACAATTTAGCTCACAATTTCATACATAAGAAAACTTTAAGAAAGATATTTCGGATAAAAACTGCTCCAATAATACTATTTTTATTTTGAAATATGTAATTATTAAAATTAAAATTAAATTTATACTGGTTAAAATTAATCTGTATGATTTACACACAGCAGATAAAAAGTGGTAATTATATTAAAATTTTATTAAAGATAATAATTTTGTCCAAAAATATGTTGACCTGAAGTCAAAGCAAATTATTGTAGGAGCGGAGTTTGAATAGATGATTTTTTTTGTACAAAAAAAAAAGAATCAATTTTTGTGCGATCAATTCAGAAAGTCAATAATTGAGTCTCCAAAAAAAAACAAGTGGGAATGGAAGCACAAATAATGCAAAGGAAGTGGGACCCACTCAATCAATATGCCATTTAATGTATAAATCATCAAAAGGAAGATTAACTTCTTTCTTTATTTTTTAATTATTTTATTATTTTATTTATTTGGAGGCTTGTGCTATCGTTAGGTGTACAGATTAAAATTTCAAGGTACGCGTACATGGAATACTATGCAAAGCAAGGGCATTTTTGTAAATTAGATTGAATGTGAGAGAGAAAGGGTGGAGTGTCTTTGTGTTTATTTGGAAACACTTAATTCTCATCCAAAAGTATATTCAACAGTGTTTTTCTGTAAAATGAGATAATTTCATCCACATATTTACCTTGACTTACGTAAAAGTACTTCTCTACCGCTTTTTCAAACCGACCCTCGGTAAATTCACCGTGAGAGATGTAGCTTCACAGTTAGGACATCTGTAGAAATGGGCTTTGTTATTTTTTATATTAAAAAGAAATTATTTTAGAAAAGTGTGAATCACACGTAATTAATAATGATAAGGATAATCACATTTGATAAGATAAAGGGAGAGTTGGAGCAAAGCACATGAAATAAATAATATTTATTATGAAGCATGATAAAAATTGTAATTATTAAGAAGGATAAAAATAAAATATTAAATTTTTCTTAACAACAAATTCTATTTTCCCTCCTACATTCCCTCTTACACTATATTTTTAAAAATAATACAAAATCTTAAATTTTACTAAATTAAACATAATTTTTCTCAATTTTTACTGGAAAAAAATTACACTTCGAAATAAGTTAAGAATCAAAATAATTTATTCTTTTAATAAAAACAAAAATATATTTGTTTAATTCAAATATAATTCCGCTTAAATTCAAATGCTGCCAAGTTAATTAATGAATTTGAATAACTTTAATTCTATTAAAATTAATTGCAACATTTAATATATATATATATAGGTAATAAAAATAGAAAAATAAAAGCTTATAAAAAATATTAAATAGTTTATATAATTTTTAATATATATTATGGCCAATTTCGTCCTCTATTGGACATAATTACTATCATAATTTGTTTGAAAATAACTCAAAGTTGATTTGTAGAAGATACTCATATTTCGTATAAGACAAAATTTAAATATGTTTTCTTCCATCCATTAAGTTCAATTTACAAATCAAATTTTTGCAAGTGTTATTTATATTGTAATGATAGTTAAACAAAATTTTGAAATTTTCTTATTAAAAAATAATGTGTTAAGATTTAATTGGAGAATTGGACTTGATCTAAGTTATGTGCTTTTTTATATTTTTAAACATTTTTTGCCAAGTCGCGTAAGAACTTGTAGACACACACGTGTGTCATTATTTAAAAATTAAAATATTGCTTCAGGATCAAGATTTCGTATATTTGTTTTAAAAAGGATATTTCTATTATATGTGAAAAATATAAATAAATAAACAAGTAAACAAGAGCATAATAAAAGCACTTTAATTTCCATGCATATGAATACCTCAGGACCACAATATTATAAGGACCACATAAAACTTAATTATGACAGTGATATTTGAAAAACATATATAAGATGAATGATGACTAGATTAGAGTTAATTGAATATTCCATTATCATTAGCCTTTTCTTTTAGAACTTAGATTTGATCCTATAATTTAGTCAAATTATAATTAAGGTAAATTTAAATTATCATTAGATTTTTTTTCATTTTTCGAATGAAATGCATAATTATTTAAACTATGAGATATGAATTTAAAATTAACTATCTAAATAAATCAATGTGAAACTCCGATTCACAAAGATTGCATATATCTACTAGAAAAATACTATTTAGCGACAGAAAATCCGTCGTTAAATAGCTATTTTGTGTTGCTAAAATGAAAGTCGTTAATATTTTTTGTCGCTAAATGGAAATTTTTTTATGGAAAATAGCCTATTAACGATGGATTTTTCTGTCGTCAAATGATATTTTACTGATAATGAATTTCATTCATGAAAATAAGGAATTTAATACACACATAACACATCTCTCACAAATGACCTCTCAAAGCGGCTTGTTTGTGTGAGCGTTAGAGAATCATGTTTATGCAAATTGATATACAACTTCTCTTATATTCTTACTTCATAGATAATATTACGTTTAAAAAAGTAGTTTCCACTATTAATCTAACATAAGTGTTACTATTCAGTTCAAAAGATTAGAACACCGGTCAAGTCAAATCAAAGTGATTTAGGGGTTTGTTTTCTTTTTTCAAAATTATTTTTTTAGAAGGCTAAAGTATACTTTTAGTCCTTTATGTTTGTATCAGGTTTCACTTTATTCCTCAAAGTTTAAAAAGTGCACTTTTAATCCCTTAAACTTAACGCAGTCAGTTTCTCTGCTGACTCATCAAACTTAACGCTGTTATTTTAGATACTTTTTTATTTTACACAATTTAAAATATCAAATTTATTATATTATTAAATTATAATTAAAATGTGAGTATGTTTTGTCAACGTTTTATTGCACAGTTATCAATTAAATTTGATTAGTCAACATTTTCCGTTAAGAAAAACTAATGGCGTTAAGTTTGAGGGACTAAAAGTGCACTTTTTAAACTTAAAGGACTAAAATGAAACCTAACGCAAACATAAAGGACTAAAAGTATACTTTAACGAAAGGGTTAATGCAATCTTTAATCCCTCAAATTTGCCATCAATTTGGTTTTAGTTCCTCGAGTTTCAAACAATTGATTTTGGTCATTCAAGAGATAAAATAGTCTACATTTTTTATTAAATTACTTAATTACATGAATCAATGTTTTAAAAAAGAATAAACTTCAATTATCAAAACATATAATTTGAAACTTAAGGATCAAAACGAAAAATGGGGTTAAACTTGAGAGCCAAAGGTTGAATCAACCATTTTGAAAATAAAAAATGAAAAAGTTTTGTTGGATTGTTAATTTTTAACTAAGCATTTTGTAAAAAAATTAGAAATCTATTTTTAAAATAAAACGTATGTTTTATTTTATTTTTTTCAATTTTTTTGTTATTTTTCCTAATTATCATTTTCATTCACGATCATGCTCTCCCCTTTGTTACTCATGCTCATCTATGTCATCTCTCAGTTATTCAACTCTCCGTTTGTCATCGCTACTCTTTACTTTGTCTCTCGCAAGTCACAACCCCTTAGTTCTCCAAGCCAAGTTTAAAAACAATTGTTTCAAGCAAGTGTGTATGTGTGTGTTTCTATTCAATTGCGAAGAATAATTATCCAATCAATTTCTTTTATTTCAAAAATCTGTTTTAAAAATATTTTATAAAAATATTGCAAAATTATGAAAACAAAAACAAACAAGTCTCTAACTTCTTAATAAGGTTGAGGTTTCAAACCTTTTAGACAAAAAAAATATGTTGATATATTTTTTATAATTGAATCTAACAGTGCTTTGAACTTACTTAAATATGTATATAATACTGATATTAAATAATTATTTATATAAAAGATAAAAGTAGGTAGACGAGAATGATCCGAAACTAATGCCCCACAACTTTCCTAAAGTTTTAGGGTTGAGAAAAGCAAATCCCACAACCCATTTTATTAATATCCATCCCTTAAAAGTTAATTCGAAAGACACAACCACACATGCATTTGTCTCTGGTTTATATATAATTTTTTTTGTTTTCTCTCTTTTTATATATATGCTTTGTTCAGTGAACATGTTGTGGAGAGATGGAATATCTTACTGGCTTATATTATCTGTGAGCCAAATTTAAAATTATATGTACAGTTCCCAAAATAAATTAAAGCATCTCATCATATCATTGGCGATAATTTTTTTCCTTCCAAAATAATATGCATAACTTCTTTTTTTATTCTCTTCATCTTCAAAATTAAATTTATTATTCACCCTTGAAACTTTTAGATGAATATAATTTCTCTCTTCATCAGATTGAAAATGTTTTTTTTTTTGCAAGAATGCGTTTTCACAGCGAATATGAGTAAGATTTGCAATTAGAGCCCTATAAATGAAATGATTGGAAAACTTTGTTCAGCTACTTGACCCTGGTTAACAAAAATAATATTTTAACTTCAAAAATTGAAAAAAAATTAAAAATTTTGACTCTTGAAATTGAATCTTATTTAGTGGTCAGAATCGCAACTCATGCAAAACTCATCTGTGAAAGATTATAGAAAAATCTTGACCGTTTAAATCTTAAATGTGAAATCAAATTTGTTAAAACTATATATACTCCGTGCGGTCTCCAATAAAAAAAATAGAGAAATTTACCATCAGATCCCAAGTAATTCAATTAATGAATAAAGGATCCAAAGATTGATAAAATTACCATCAAATCCCAACTGTAACTAGTTCAGTTGTTATTAACGACTTGTAAGGTTGCTAATGACAACAGACTAGCTAGCTACTACTGGGACTTGCATGATAATTTTATCAATTTTTTAGATCTTTTGTTCATTAATTCTTCTATTTGGGACCTGATGGTAAATTTTCCATAAAAATATTCCAACTATATTTTCTTATGGGTCCCACAAATACCAATTACAATATGTCATGGAGAGAAATAAATCATAAGAGAGATTTTATGAAATATGAGATACATAAAAAAAAAGATAATTGTAATATTTCCACTCATGAAGCCTGGATGGTTTGGCATTTCAAGAATATATGTAAGTATATTTCTGTTGACCACACAACTTGCTTATCTTAAAAGGCATGAAATGATGAATTTTTACTGGTATATATAAATCGTTGCTTTGCTGACAAAAATATATATAGCTGGAGAGGTACATATGCCTTGTTCAACTTCCCTTCCTTAGCTGTACATATATATATACACAAATAAAGATTGAGAAAGATGCCTTTCCCCACTATCTCCCACCATATATTTTGGTATTTTACACCCTATCCAATCACAGATGCCACATGCATGTTCTGTAATTTTCTTTTATTTTTATTCTCTCCCTCTCCCTCTCCCTCTCTCTCTGTACACATACATGTGATATAATAGTTAATTTATACGTGTGTATATATATATATATCATCAACGCAAGTTGATCCACTTGGTTGACATTGATCTCTCTCTGTTTCTTTGATTGTGATTAAATTGATATCCTAGTGTGGAATATTGTTTCAGGGTCAGATAAAAAAGAAATTAACATGAAAGAGGCGAAAAGAGAGTGGTTAATAGTATCAAGATATATATGAGGTCTTATGATTTGATGGCTTGTAGCTCTCGTCACTACAAAAACTTGTGGTGATTAATAGCGATTGTGAAAGTAGGCGAAAAGGTGTAACAATCAAAGGAACACAAACAATCAAGAAAAAATTCTAATTTAATTGATAATATGCTTTGGTGATTTAAGCTGGTAAGTGTTGTGCTGGATTAATAATCAATATTGATATATACTTTAATCGTCATATTTTACACCCGGTCCGATAAAGAGTTTTAAACGGGTCATTTATTCCCTTGTTAAGCCTTAAACAACATCGTTTTGAATTTTTTTTAAAAAAATAATAATCCATCATATTTGTGTTTGACTAACTCTGTTATGTTGAATTGTGTATGGGTTTATTCATGAATGTTCCATTTAGCGATACATTGATATCTTTTTATTTAAATATTACTCATTTTAGGCATATATATTAATATTTTTATATCTTTTAATTAAATCATACCATTTTAATTATGATTATGGATTGGACCCGATTCAACCATAATTAGATTAATAACACTTGAAGTACTTGTGTGCTTTTCAATTCTTTCCATTAAGTAAGAACTCAATGGAAAGCGTTTCTCGCACTCTTGTGACGTTTCTTGAATTTATTAGAGTCTAATGTAGTTTTTTTATACCAAAACAAATTAATAAGACTTAGGGTGCCTTCTAAAAAGATTTTTTTGTCAACAATTTGAGTCATTTAGAAAGTCATTAATACTTATTAATTTGCCAACTTTTCACGGTAATTAATATTTAACTGTGGCTCATCCTTTTTCATCATCTCTCCTTCAAACCCCGGTTAATAGGAGTAATTAAAGTTTGAAAATTTTATCAATTTATGATATATTTAATATATTAACCATCATTTTTTTAATTTTGGTGATTATGTGAATTAGTTGAAAGTGACCAATACGAATGATAAGAAGGAAAAAGAAGAAGAAGCAATATACTCTAAAACTTGCAATCAAAGAGAATTGGACCAAAACGCACAATACAATATGGCCGTGGTAGCTTCTAGTCTTCCACAAACATATATTTCATAAAGGTATTGATGGAACAGGTTGACTAATGGCTATATATTAAATATGAGAAATCATTTACACACACATATATATTATATGAGGAATCACACACGCACACACACACACACATATATATATTATAAAATCTAATGCGAGAAATTCAAATTTCAAACCAAGAGAACAAAAGGAGACCTGAAAGCAAAACGAAAACAAACAAAACTACTCACAATCATACAATTATTAATTGGACAATATGTTTTGGAAGAAGCACCCACAATGGCCACAATCTAATGTAACCAACACACATCACTGTATAGTGTGGTGTGTGTCTTTTAGTTTGAAATGAAGTTGTAATGATTGAGAGAGAATGGAGGAGAAAGCAAGCTCCTTACCTATTTCAATTAGCAATTGATGTATTCTTTGAACTTATTTTT
>JANTPZ010123183.1:0-10010 GCA_025593235.1 Vachellia pachyceras | reverse complement strand
CAAACCCATAATTTAAGAGACACTGTACAGAAACTAAATTCCGTCTGATGTCCAGTGTATGAAGCACATCGTGTAAGATTAAGGTCTTTCTACCGCGCATAGCTAACTTGCATGTACCTATGCCTTTGACCTCGATCTTTGCATTATTGCCAAAATAAAGCCACTTGCAATGATGCGGCAACTGACAGGAATCCACAAAGGATTCTCGATCCTTCGTTACATGGTCTGTTGAGCCTGAATCAAGAATCCAAGAAGAAGATACAGGTTCAGTCAGAAAAGAAGTACTTGCAACATAAGAAATGTGTGAATTCACATAATCCACTAGTACCTTTCCACGGTCATTCCGCTCAGGACAATCCCTTGCGAAGTGACCCATCTTCTGACAGGCATAGCAATTGATCTTATTCAGATCAACTTTCTTCTTGTTGCCTTTAGTGCCTTTCTTCTTGAAGCCCTTTTTGTCCCTTTTAAATTTAGGGACTTTCTTCCTACCCTTTCCGTGAAATTTCTTGCCCTTTTTGAAATTGGGCTTGGTATTGGAAGGACCTGCTTTCTCAGTGTAATAGGCATGCCCAGAAGACTTGTAAGCTTCCAGGCGTTCTTCTTCCAGCTCAATGTGCTTTACAACATCATTGAAAGTGATGATACTATCATTATGAGTTAGGTTTATCTTCATGTGCTCCCAGCTATGTGGAAGTGACCTGAATACAGCCTGCACCTGCTGCTCATTAGTCAATGCGTGTTCAGCTTCCTGGAGTTCCCTAATCATGTTTGACATATCTCGCAAGTGTTGCTTCATAGGTGTATTACCCCGAAGCTTGTATGTGTCAAACTTGATTGTTAGCCTCCTGAGTTTAGTGGTAGAAGTTCCACTAAACCTTTCCCTCAGGGCCGCCCACATGGCATGTGCAGTGGGATGTTTCTCATACTGGCACATTAGGTCATTTTCCATTGTGCTCAGCAAGGTGATTCTTGCAATGCTGTTTTTCTTTTTCCATGCCTGGTATAATTCTAGGTTCCTCCTGTGCCGGGCTGAAGTCCTAGCTTCAGGTTCCACCAGAACGGTGGTCAGTGGCTCAAGGGCCTCTTGTTCTTCCAATATATACTGCACTTTTCGGTGCCAAATGTCCCAATTATCACTGTTCAGCTTATCCCCTTTGTTCAATTCAACAATAATACCTTTTGTTGCCATTTTCAAGTTTGATATGGCAAGTTATCGTGTTAACAAAATGCTTTCTACAACGTTGAGTTTTTAGCGTTTATGTAGCACATCACAGTATACAATGCCTTATACTTATATTACTCTTGACAATGATATAATTTAATCACTAGATCTGCGATCAGGAGAATACGTTTGTACCTCCCATCACACAAACACTAGTAACTACATTATTTTCTTTCAAGAATTTTATATAAGTACTTCTTGAATCGCCAACTTTTAGAAATCTCATTTTCTAAAAGCTCCTACTTATCAAAAGTGTTGCAAGGTGACAAATCATGTGAATAATAATGACGATTTCACAACAATCCACATAAACTAAACATGTCACATTTTACAATGCATTTAGTTATAATCATACAGCAAGTCATGTTCTAAATATGTTAGCTAAACATAGAGGGTAAACACATAAATCTAAAGTACAATACGTCTTTAGATATTTGCAATACAGTTATTGACTATTTATTTTCTCAGTCTTTCAAAGTATTGGTTTTTATTCAGCATAAGTTTCATTATCTTTACTGCAACAACCCACATGGTTGATAATGTAAATATGCATGCAACTCCAACAGCTGCACGGTACTTCATCATTATATTCACATAGGATTCTGCAATTTAATTATCAGTTATGATGTTTACATAGTTCGCAATGATTTCATATATATACATTTATATTCTTAATTATAACTATTCTCATTGCATGCCATATTCAGCTATCTTCGCATCCATGGCGGGGGAGAAAAGGTTGATCAGCCACCTCATCATTACTTTGAGGTTTTGAATTGAATAAAAGTGAGGACTTTGGACTTCGGTCGGAGTAGACCTCTTGAGACTCTTGTTGACCTCTTAGGACTCCCTTTTGGATCCTCCTCAGTGTCTTCCTCAAAATCCTCTTCAACTTGTTGTTCAGGATTCTCATCAGAAATATTGTCATCCATGTATTCCAAATGCACTGATCCATAAGACAGTGCTTCGGTGCTATCTAAGATTTCTTGCCTTATTTAATTTTTTGAAAAAGGAATGAATTTAAAATTAATTATTTCGAAGAAATTTTCAAGAAATCTTGAGCTAAGCACTGATTTTGAACAAAAACAGATCTTGAATTGCCTATGAAAGTAGGCAAATAGCATATCAAAATGAAGATCTCAAATTTTAGGATTTTTAGGAACAAACCGCATCACATTTAGAGGTTCCACGCGCTCTCACGCGCCCCAAGAAGAAAAATTCTGGAAGAATTCGTAAATTAGGCTGAAGCCCACTCTCGGAGGAGGCGCGTGTAAGCCACGCGCCGCCTTCCCGACCTCTGTTCCGAACACGCGCCGTGCCGGAAGCTTCCATGCGCCGTGACGAGTCCGGTGGTGTGGTCTACGTGTCAAATGGACTTGCCACGTGGCCTCACGCCCCACGTGTCATCCCCCTTTTTTAAATTGATAATAATAATTTTTTTATTTAATTAACTTCGTTTTTTTTTGTGGTCCGGATTGGGCCTCTCTTGGCCTAATCCATTGACCCTTTGAAATTTTTTTTTCCTCGGATTGGGCTTCTCTGGCCCAATCCCAAATTTTTTTTATAAATTTCATTTGGGCCCTCTGTGGCCCAGAAGCCCTCTCTCCCTTTTTTTTTTAAATTTTTGGTTCTGGGCCTCTCTGGCCTAAACTGAAACATTTTTTTTTTGTGATGATTGGGTTGACCCTTGACCCAAACTGTTTCCGGGTCGGGTTAGCCTACCCGTTTCTCGACCCGGTTTCGTGCCTTCTGCGCCGCCGTCAACCTTTTTCGGTATTTTCGTTTTTTTTGAATTTTCGATGGTTACTGCTCATATCTTGGCCGATGTGTTTTTCGGTCATATCTTCGCCGTCCAACGTCCATTTTTCACGTTCTAGGTGTCCATTTCATCGTTTCGACGAGATCTACGCAATGGGAGCACTTTTGGAGCCTAAATCTTTCTCCTTTTCTGAAAAATGTGATGGAATTCATAACTCATTTTTCTTCCGTAACTCCGTCATCCGGTTTCCGTTTTACGCGTTCTTGGTCTCCACATTCTCGTCTTAAAGAGATCTATGCTATGTATATGTTTTCTAAACTTAAAATGCATATTTTATGAGGACCCAAATTTATCTCTACATTTTCGGGTTCGCTTTCCCGTTTTGTTTTTCGTTTTCATCGTTTCGGTTTAAAGGCATATGATTTTATATCAAATATACACATAAATCACATATATGCTTGAAATATGAACCGAAAAACAAAACGACATGCTATACAGGAAAGCATTAGACATGCATACACATATATTTTAATGAAACATGCTTGTAGAAATTCATGAACAGTAAGTAATTGCCATAGAGCATGCATGGTAAGCAAAAGATCATAGTGATGGACATACTTTAATCATATACTCAAATTTTCATGATTAAAATAACAATAATTCATATATGTGCGGAAGAGAAATGCCTCAGGAACCTATAAGCTCTGATACCACTGAAGGATTTCGGGCGTACCTGGAGATGCCGAATTACAAATCTATAGATACCCATGCAGAATTCGGATCACATTGGTGGATCCAAACACATGACACAGCAAAAGCACCGAAGGCAAGAGCAGAGGAGATGAGAGGATTCTCTGAAAGAGAAAAGGGAAGGCAGAAAACTTGTTTTCTCTGTGTGTTATGCCTGCCGCCTTTAGGGAGCCACTTTTCCCCTCTTGTAACTTCCCACTAGGGTTTAGGTTTACGCATTTGACCTAGCCCATGGACTTGGGCCTAATCTATCAAAGGTGGCCCATATTCCAACAGTAAGAATCTCCAAGGATGGAAATGGCTGAAATGAAGAGCATTCTACTTTGCTGCAATAGAACTCACGTCCAATTGTATGTACCGATGCCATTCCTTCAATTGAGAGCTCAAAGAGAGAAGGTAGTTCTCCAAATGGTGGGAGCAAAAAGCAATAACTGCAATCACTCACACGTAAAAAAGTAACATTCCTGAATGATGAATCTCCGACCCAATTTGGAAAGCTAGTTCCTCCATAATGCTTGATGTTCAATCTCTTTAAATCTGTTGAAGGTTCCAGCATGTTGAGAATAGTATTCACATTTTGAGAATCTTCAACATCACAATCCCATTCCAACAGTAACTCCTCAATCTTCTCTTTCCTCTTCAAGCATGCCTTTGAAGTATCCATAGGATCAACAACATTTTGTAGCTTCAAAATGGAAATCTTACCTTGTAGATGCAGGAGCCTTTTCAACTCTTTTATTCCCAATCCATCTGGTTGTTTACCCACAATAAAGGTACTCAAACTTTGAAGATTTTGTAGTTTTGTAATCTGCGGAGGCATCTCCTTTACAACTGTTCCACTAATGTCTAGATGACATAAATTTATAAGCTTTCCTATTTTTTCTGGCACTTCATCAAAATAGATACAATTTGATAAAAATCAATGTTTGCAAATTGTAAAGTGTGAAGGCTCTATCAGGTAACCTACTAATTGAAGTGCCAGAAAGGTTAAGGTACCATAGATGTTGCAAATTACCAATTGAATTTGGTACCTCTACGACATTATCATACCTTGGTAAGGATAGTATTCTCAAACATTTCAGTTTTGTCAACAAATCATGGAGCATCTTTTTAGTTAGAACACATGTTTGAGACCAATTTTTGAATTCATTTTGTGATAAAAGAGTCCTCAAACAATTTAGATGGCAAAAGCTCTCACATTCTCTAAAGCGACTACACTCCTTTAGGGAAAATGATAAATGCCATACAAATTTTGGGAATTCATTTCCCTCAAATTGAACACAACTCTTGCCGATTACAAATTTGGCTAAATCGTTCATGAGATCATGCATGACAAACTTTCCTGGATCACCAACATATTGTTGAAAGAATGACCTAGATAGTAATTCATTCAAATAGTCTTCTGCTTTAATCTCCAATGTCTTCTCCCCTCAGGATGGTTTCTGTACAATGCCATCAGCAATCCATAACAAGGCAATTTTCTTTTTCTCTAACACAAGATCTTTTGGGAAAATTGAGCAATAAGCAAAACATTTCTTCAACTGTGATGGAAGATAGAGATAACTCAAATGCAAAGCTGGTAGAACATCATCATTTGGTATGTCCCATAAATTTGGTGGTTGTGCTATTTTTTTCAACGGTTAAACTTATGGTTTATATGATTAGATAATTTTGTTTTGGTTGTTTTTTTGTTTGGAGCTAAAATATATAAAACACCACCCATAAATTTTAGTCAGTAGCATATGGCCTATGTGATATTTATAAGTTTGAAACATTAGTTTTAATGATAATTTTAACGAGTTAATAAACAACACAACTTTTATAAATGACGAAACATTAAAATCTCCTATTTAAAATTTTAAAGATCAGGAAGCTCATGTACAACCCATCCAAAATTCAAAGGGTTTTGAGTACTCCAACCTTTTCAAAACACTACACATTAAAATACTCGGGGTGAGGAGATTCTAATGTAAGAATTTGTAATTAATTTATAAATATTAAAAACATTAATTAAACAAAGAGATAATTATTTATAAAAATGCATATTGATTTTCTTGTTCCCTTATCCTGCAATAAAGATGTATCAATCAATTAGGATTCAATTTTCATTCCAAATGATTTCAGGGTCATTTGTAATCATAAAAATCTGATAACCAAATGGATAACCATCAGAGATTTGGCTCTTGAAACATTGGGCTTATTAAATTAAACAATGAGACTCATGTAGACTAAATTTACTCATTCAAGTTATAATACCAAAAATGTATTATAAAATCTTCAACATGAACACTACACATCCGTTTTCTCATTCGGTTTATGAAAACAAAATACACCACAAAGCCCTTTAATGTTGAAACCTGAAGAAGCACACAACACCATGAATCAAATTTCCTATCCAACACATAAAAATGATTGAATGATTAACAAAGCAATGCTTCTTTTGTGGTAATAGTGGAGACATTAAATTAGGTAGTTTTACCTGCCTTCCACTGCTTCTCATATGACTCTTTTCTTCAACACAGAGCAACGCAAACCGGTTTTCTTCAAAACTGATTCCCTGCTTCTCAACATGACCCACAAAGACAAAGACACACCAGTGGAAGTCTGCAAAATTTGTGTCGTACTTGTTTACTAAATTACGAGAAAGATGAAGAGATATTTAACACAATGAAATGGAGAACTAGCGTTTTCATATAATCACAAATGAAAAGTGAACCTAATTCATATCACTACATTGTATTATTTTCAGTCATACATAAAGTAAGAATAATTCTGAATCTTGTCGTCTTTAAAATCTATTCGCAAACAGAAAGAAATTACAATTAGATGAATTTGATCAATTAAGCTGTTTAATAGTCAAGAACTAAGTGTAGAGCGATCAGATCACAATATATAAAAGTTCATATTAAAATTTGAATCGCACGGCCTTTCGTCAAGTGCAAAGTTTTAAAGCAGTAATAGAATTAAAAGGGACACTTCTAGCCTTTAGCAAACCTACCTACAAAATTTTTTATAAAACTTTTATAAACTTACTGAAGCCTTAACATTTAAAAGGCATAATCTGCAAGGGAAAAAAAAAAGTCAATACTCACATGCGCTTCTCATGAAAAATCAACCCCCCAAGAACAAATGAAACAAAGGTGGATAGCATTTTGATGATAGGAAATCAGAGAATGGTACATGAAGACGCAGGGATTCATAATTTGCACGCATTTTGTCCTCTTGGTCTTCAAAGGCTTTGGGAGCTTTCAGAGCTCTCCAATTCTGACACAAACCATTTAAAAATCCGACACCCTTAAAAAAGAAAATTCAATCAAACTTTTATAAAAAAAGGAAAAATGGAATCTCTCATTGTTTCATAAGTTCTTACTAAAATTTGAATCCCTAGTCCTTTCAACAAGTACATGACAAGAGATTTTTTTTCTTTCTTTAAAAAAAATATAGCAATACAATTAAAAGAACGAGTGGAAGAAAAACTCAAACCTTTAGTAAACCTACCTACAAAAATTTTATGAAACTTCTATAAATTTATTGAAGCATTAATATTATAGACACAAAATATTTAATCAGAAAAAAACTGTTGATACTCACATGTGCTTCTCATAAAAAACAACCCCCAAGAACAAATGAAACAAAGGTGGTTAGCATTTTGATGATAGGAAATCAGAGAATAGCACATGAAGAAGCAGAGGATTCATAATTTGCACTCATTTTGTCCTGTTGGTCTTCAAAGGCTTTGGGAACTTTCAGAACGCTCCAATTCTGCCACAAAGCATTTACAAATCCTGCAACCTTAAAAAACATTCAATCAAACTTTTATATAAATCATTCTATCATCGTGTAAAAAAGGAAAAATGGGATCTCTCATTGTTTCATAAGTTTTTAGTAAAATTTGAATCCCAAGTCCTTTCAACAAGTACAACGCAAGAGATTTTTTTTTAAAAAAAAGTAGCTATACAATTAAAAGAAACAGAAGAAAAACTCAAGCCTTTAGTAAACCCACATACAAAAATTTTATGAAACTTTTATAAACTTATTGAAGCGTTAATTTTAAAAACACAAAATCTTTAAAGAGAAAAAAGACGTTAATCCTATCATGAGCTTCTCATGAAAAATCAACACCCCAGAACGAATACAATGGAACTTGATAGCATTTTGATGATAGGAAATCATACAATTTACATGAATCGGCAGAGGATTTATAATTTAACTGCATTATGTCTTGTTGGTCTTCAAAGGCTTTTGATGCTTTGAGAGTTTCAATTCTATCGTGAATCATTTAAAAATACCATCAACCTACCAAAAAAATTCAGCCAAACTTTTCATATGTATCACTCGTCTTTGTATAAAAAGGGAAAATCAAATCTCTTGTTCTTTCATAAGATTCAGAGTTTGTATTTTTCTAAAGGAAAAAATATTGTTGAACATTGATATGATGTTGCTATCGATTCGATGATCACGAAGGGAATATATCTATATCATAATTTTCATGTGCATAGTGAAAAAGGACAAAAAAAAGAACATATATACCAATGGAAAATAAAAATTATGGTGAAATCTGAGAGCTTACCTTTTGAAGAAATACATGCAGCATCTCTTAAGGATCGTAATATTTATCATTAATTTGGATGGTTGGAATATGAGTGATCTTGGATAAGTGTTTGCCTCTATCATAATCATATCTCTCTTCTAATTTTGGATAGTCTTTGATATGCAGCAACATAAGAGAGGATGGCAGCGCATCTTCCGGCAAGGATTCAAGATTTGGACAATTCCAAATGTAGAGCTGTTGAAGAGAAGTAAGGTGCTGAAGCCCTTTTCCTTCTAACATCTTAAGATCGGAGACATCAGAGATGAGGAAACTCACAAGAGAAGTGGGAAGTACTTGATTCTTTAGTAAACTATGCACAAAACTTTCACTTCCATTATTCTGAAAAGCAAAATATGAGAGGGAAGTGGAGCATTGAAAGCCCCACTCTTGGATTGGTATAGAAGATGGTCCATTGCAGCCAGCAATTGATAAATTTTGTATGAAGAATATTAACCTTTTGGGTATGTTATTTGAGCTTTATTGGGTCAATAAAAGGATATTTGAGTTAATAAGAGATTAAAGGAAATTGTTGCCAATTTTGAGATATTTTAGCACTCTTTAAATCTCTATTCAAATGCATAATCAGTTTGTGTTAATATGTAGGACATTAGGGAGTTAAGTTTAAGGATCAAGGCTTCAAGATGCTCTCTGTGCCACATGCTCAGCCAACAGACATTTTGGCTGAAGTCAACGAAGCTCTGATGCTCTCTGTGCTACATGCTTCAGCCAACAGACATTTTGGATGAAGCCAACAAACTCCTAATGCTCTCTGTGCCACATGCTTCAGCCAACAGACATTGTGGCTGAAGCCAACGAAGTCCTGATGGTCTCTGTGCCACATGCTTCAGCCAACAGACATTTTGGCTGAAGCCAACAAACTCCTGATGCTCTCTGTGACACATGCTTCAGCCAACAAACTGTAATATCCAGTGGAAGAAAAGGAATTAAAAAAAAGAAGGATGGGATCAAATTGTAATAGTGAAAAGTGTGGGAGGGCAAAGTGGTCATTTTACCCTCCCAACACTTTAATATATTATAGATGGCTTCTGCACTGTTTTTATTATTCATCTTTCTGTGCGACACAGAGGCGCGACGCGAGAGAGGGAGGTCGTGATTGGTGACACCGTTTCTCACCGGAGGAACGTGTTTTTCGCCGGTGCAAGCACGGATTCGGGTTCAGGTGAGTCTCCTGAACACTCCTCTACCTTCAGATTCTTCTATGGTTGCTATTTTGAGGTTTCAAGGGTCAAGTTAGGATTGGAAAAAGGATAGTTTTTACTGATTAAACCAAGTTATAAGCAAGATTATAGCTTCCTTATATTGTATGGAGCATTATATGTGAATTTCCAGTTGATTGGTTGAAGAAAAGCTCGAGTACTGTTCATGTAAACAGTACTCCGCCCTGTTTCAGTTTCTTGCTGAAACAATGGGTGATTTTGTGGTTCTAAAATGAGTTTGCATGCTGAAATTGCTACTAGATCAGTGGAGATTTGCAGATTTGCTGTCAAGGGTATTGGAAGTTAATATTGGTGGCTGAAATAGTGTTAAATGGTCAAGGAATTTTTTTAAAAGCTTCAATTTGGTATTAGAAAGATGGTAAGAAGTTCTTGAAGTAACATATACAAGCACATACGAACAGAAACTGGTTTGAAGTGAATAAATTGATTATGGTGGCTATAAGTGTT
>JANTPZ010123182.1:0-16620 GCA_025593235.1 Vachellia pachyceras | reverse complement strand
AGTATGTGCTTGGTACACAATTTGACTTTGTTACTTATGTTATGAACTTAAAGCATGTCATGCAAACTTTTCATGAATGTTAGTAAGCTTTGCTATTGAGATTTCCAAAAATCTCACTCTCCCCCACTAACCATTTCTAGGTACAAGTTCATCCAAGGGAAAAGAGAAGGTTATGGAAGCATGAAGCTAAATTTATAATGCCTTCTTGGATGATATTTTGGTTATGTATTAGTATGATGTTTTGGTTTTAAGTTGGCATGTAATATGTGATGCATGTATATGCACATATGGTTGATATATTCTAGTTAAGGAACTTCAATTGCATGCTTAATCATGGTTAAGAAAGAAGTAGAAGTTAAGGTTTTAAATGGCAAGGTGTTGAAGTGGGAAAAGTTGATGATTTGATAAAGTTAAGTCAAGTGAACCCCTAATTTTGGGTTGATGAGAAACAGAGTAAATGAACTCTAAATGGAATGAAATTTTACAGAAAAATAGTTCATATTGCGAGCTTTTTATCAAGCCAAAGAACACTAAATTTGGAGTTTTGTACAGAAAGTTATTAAGTTCTAAAGTTTGAAGAAAATCACTGGAAAACCTGGGAAAAATAGAAACATGACCAAGTGTACAGTACATTTTTACGAATTAAACTGTATCATTTGGGCAAGTAAATGACTCAAGGAGTATTTTTCCCTTGTAAAGGAACTTTCAAGCTTCAAATAGAAATTGGAAGCACTCAATTTCTATTTTTCTACAATTAGTTATGATTTTTCAAAGTTGGTCCTAAAACCAGTGAATAGTAACTTTCACAAACTTGAAAGTTTTCAAATTGAAACTTTTGGACCCTTTGATCATAATAAGGCTTCCTTTTGATTCTAATTCACTTTGTAATGAAGCTAAGGGGTAAGTTAAGGAGTGTCACAAGGAACCTGCACCCGAGACCACTGTTCCTGATCCATTCATCTCTCCTGACCTTCCACCTTCATCTCCCTCTCACCCTCTTTGAGTGATGACAAAAAGGGGAGAAGTATTCTGAGTTCTAGAGGTTTTTTGTTTCTTTCTCATTGTATTATGATTTGGCCTGTTATGGATTATGTTGTTATGGTTTCTTATGTTTAGGATTTTGTGATGTTATGGATTATGCTAACAAATGATGCTAATAATGCTTATGACTTTATGGATTATGATGCTTGTGATTTTATCATGTTGCTTTATGAGTTTATAATGATGTCCATTAATTTTCCAAAATTTCAGAATTAAGGTTTTGTCATCATCAAAAAGGGGGAGAATGTCAATACCTTGTTTTGATGATAACAAAGTTTTAATTCAAAGGTTAGATGGCAGGATTTGGAAATGGTTCTTTCAAATTTTTGAAAATGAGTTTTACAGTTCAAAAATTCGAGTTTGATGATCCACAACTCGAGTTCTGTGCCTGTGTTTTGAAAACATTCAGGTATAACTCGAGTTCCCAACTTCAAGTTATGATGACTCGAGTTACACCCTTTGTAGAACTCGAGTTACATGTCTTAAGTCCTCTGTCCAAGGAACTCCATGTGCAAAAACTCTAGTTTGGAGGTTAAGCAACTCGAGTCACTTAGAACTTTCATGAACAACTCGAGTTTTCAGCTTCAAGTTGTGATGACTCGAGTCACAACCTTCTTAGAACTCGAGTTGCATGCCTAAAAATCTATTTTGTATCTTATGTGCTAGAACTCGAGTTGCAGTCTTAGAGAACTTGAGTTTCGCAAAACTTTCAAGGATAACTCAAGTTTCCCACTTCAAGTTGTAACAACTCGAGTTCCAGGTTTCTAAAACTTGAGTTTCGTGTCCTTGAACCTCTGAGGGAGATTTTTCTTCAATATAACTCGAGTTCCAGGCATATATAACTCGAGTTACAAAACTGATTTACCAAAAACTTCCAACATAAACTTGAGTTATAGAATTAAAGTTTCAGTGACTCGAGTTACTCACTTTTCAGAACTCAAGTTGCACAACATAATTTTATAACTTGCAATCTGCAATCGAGTTTCCAAATTAAAGTTTTCTCAACTCGAGTCAGCATTTTTGAAAACTTGAAGTTTTATCACATAACATTTCAGATAGCTGTGAATCTATGAGTTAGAACTCGAGTCATGCATTCCTATAACTCGAGTTATAACTTTACCTGACAAACAGCATCTGACACGGAGCTTCACTTTTACCAAATCATTCCTTATTCCTGTCAAAGATTTTTAAAACCCACCTGCCACCATAAATGCACGTTTACTAAGCTATGAAACAAAAGAAGTCTCACCTGCTGAAGATCTCCAACAACGAGAAGCAATCAGAATTTTTTCAGTCTTCGCCGATGTCAAAAGAATACATTTATTGCCGCATTCAATGCTCACACCAACCAGAGACAACGGCTACTTAATCTGAGTAACAGACATTTGGCCTTCTCTAACGGATAACTTAAAAGACTTCATCTATAAATAGAGAAGCATTGAAGAAGGAAAGAGACGACAATCAACAACGCTGCTATTCATATGCTCTCTGTCTCTTGCCTTCTGGAAATAATCAATATTATTCAGTGAGCTTCAATGTTTAACTTATCTACTCTTTTGAGAGTTTAAACTCGTGATTCATTCTTGTATACATTGAGAAACTCAAAGTTGGGGCTTTGAGTTTATTGGGCTGTGAGGTTATTGAAAAACAGAGAGTGAAGGTCTCTATTATCTTGCGAATAGTGACGGGGAGTGTGACTCCTTAATTGTAAAGGCTTGTGAAGCCTGATTGTTTGCGTTTAGTGGATTGCAAATCTCATAGGAGCTCTGAGGACTGGACGTAGGTCAGAGAGGACCGAACCAGGATAAATCGCCGTGTCTATTATTCCTCTGCACTCTCGGTGACTTTGTTTTAATTTCTGTGATTTAAGTTTTCATTTTTAAGTGTGACCAATTCACCCCCTCTTGGTCAAATCCTACTCTAACATCTTGGAACTTGAGTAGCTTATAAAGTCAAAAGAAATCAAATCTGAAAAATTGACTTTTAAAAGTTACTATTCACAAAATTTTGGCCCAACTTTGAAAATTCATAACTAATTCTATAAAAATATAAATTGAGTGGTTCCAATTTCTGTTTGAAGCTTATAAGTTCCTTTATCGGGGAAAATACTCATTGGTCATTAACTTGCCCAATCAATACAGTTTATTACACAAAGTTGCACTGTTCATTTGGTAATTTTCCATTTTCCCAGGTTTTACTGTGATTTTTCTCCATCTTTGGAACATCATAACTTTTCGTAAAAAATCCAAATCGAGTGTTATTTGGCTCATGTTAAAGCTTGCAATATGAAATATTTTTTTTGGAAAAATTCAACTCATTTGGAGTTCATTTACCCTGTTTCACGTCATGCCAAATTACAAGGTTTGACCAACTTTTTACCCACCTTTATCTCAAACTTACCATTTATTTTTCTCATACTTATGTATGCCTACTTTTAAACTTCAATTTGATCATGGTTATTCATGCATTTGGAAATAACTAAAGCAGGCTTCCACTACTCCTTAGCTATCATACATGTAGGAGTTTAGTTTCCATAATTACAACCATATTTAAACATAATTTCAAACATCACACATACTTTAATACATAAAAGCACAACATTATGCCTTCGTGAATCATTAATCCTTTTGCTCTTACCCTTGCTTGGGCTTCCACCTAAAATGGTTAGGGGGGATAATGAGATTTTTGGAAATCCCAATAGCAAAACTTTCCAACACACTTTATAAAATTGCATGACAACTTTCAATATAAGTGTGAATTCATAAAAGTGCAACATGTAACAATTAGATGCATATGGCCATAGCCCACAAAAGCACATATTCACACTTTCAATCATCATAAATTTGAATACAAGTCATGAATAAATTCATATACATTTTCAAAGCAATTTAGCTTAAGGTTAGAGAATTTTGCTACCTTTAGCTCTTAATCTTTCCATTAACTTTGATGCTTTCTTGATCACATGAGAAATTAATTCCTTGCACCAAACTCTTGCCTACATAATGCACAACATCATGGCCATTAAACATAAGCCATTTCAAGGCAAGAATCAATTTAAAACTCTATTAAACTTCCTCTTGAACTTCCTTGCTTCCTAGAGGGTTTTAACTTGTCTTACGGATTTGTAATGCTTCCAAATTCCTTGGCTCACTTTACTCCTACACAATTTCTCATTTTAAAGCCAACGGAAGCATTAAAATCATCAAAAACACACTTCTTCCTGCACTTTCCAGTTTTGCACGAAAATTGCCAAAACATGATTTTTCAAACTTTCAACTTATATACCATCATATTCTTGATCTCAAACTCATTTCCATGGATTGTAAAGCTTGAATTCAACTCTTCTACCTCAAATAAAAATTTGGGCAGCATCTCCCCTTAGGGTTCATCGTCCCAAAATTTACAAAATCCACAAACAAGAGCCAAACAACCACAGCATTACAACACAAGGAGTCTTTTACAACCAACCATAAGTTCTAAATCCCTCTCTTTCTAACTTTTGCTCTCAAGAACCCTAAATATCAAACTTAAGAAAGAGAGACTTAATCGAAATTCCAATCCATGGAAGTTGTAGAGGAGATCACAAGGATCAAGAAAAGGTATTTGTTGGGTGGTTTAGCTTCTTACTGTAATATCCATAATTTTTATGCTAACTGAAATAAATGCTGATCCGATAATTAGAAAATGAAAAAGAGAAATTATAGGTAAATAGTTTATAAAGAAAGGAAAGTTATAACTAGAAATTGAAAAGTTAGAACTGGCTTGGTTTATGGAATTCCAAAACTAAATATAATTGCCCTAGAGTAATGTGAGGATAAAAATTTATAGCAAGGGACCCAGAGGTCATTTAATAAAAGACCAAGGGCAAAAAGGTCTTTTAGTGTTAAAAGTAAGGGCAAAATGGTAACTTTGCAAAAAGTAGAAAAAGAAAGGGCAAAATGGTAATTATGAGAAAGTAGAAGGGCATTTTGGTCATTTGACAAGGTCAAAGTCAAGTCAACTGTTAACCAAAAATTTACAGATGCCCAATGGACAGAGCTCGACTCATGGAGCACAACCGTGAATCACGGATTTTCTAGATTTGGACTCTATTTCCATCTATAGAATTTTGAAGGGTAAAACGGGGGAAAATAATTATTTAAGTTACCAAGAGCTCTCCACAAAAAATTAAAGAAAAATATGGGAAATCCAGTGAATTTTATATTATTTAATAAAACTATTATACAGTGTATAATTAAGGCGATTTTCCCGAAAATTGGGAAAATTACCCAAAAAAGACCCGAAAATCCCCGAAATATAATTATTTCAAAAATTAATTTTGAAATATCTAGAGGGAATTTTGGAAAAAGTAAAAGGGCTAGAGGATCAGTGAAAATATAGTATTTTTCAAGGCCCTAAAAGAATTTTGCTCTCCGATTGTACGTTTTCAGAGATTTTGGACAGGATAAAGTGTTCCTGTAAAATTTGAGGAAAGTAAAGGGTATTTTGAGGATAATAGTTTTTTTATATTCAATATGAAAATATGGAGATTAAATGAGAAATAAAATATCTCCAAAAAAGTAGAAAAAGAAATACCAGAATAAAGTTAAGTTTGCCTGTGAAAAATGTAATCGGTAAAAGTAATCGAATGGGATCCAGTTTGGTTAGATTAACCAAATGGTAAACAGATTTTTACAGCTGTAAAAGTAACTTTATGAGGGCTGTTATGAGCTTTCCAAGTGTCCCATGTGTGGCACAATTCCATCCATTAGATCCTCTTAAAGTTGTAAGATATAATCTCAACCTTCCATCCCATTAATTCATGAATTAATAAAGCAATATTCCCCCCAATCTCCAGCCATTTCACACGACCCAAACCAGCAGAAAAAGAGAGAGCTTGGGATGCCATTTTCATAGGAGAAAGAAGAGGAAAAGCTTGGTGGAACCTTAAGGTAAGCAAGTAATATAGCTTGTGATATACATAGAAATGATCCTTGCAACTTCTTCTTCCTCTTCCATGGATCAAAAATCTGATTTGGTCTCTCTTTTTCAACTTTCATAATCTAGGGTTCTTGAGAGAAAAGAGAGAAAGAGAAGGATTTAAAGCCATTTATTGGTTGCAAATGCTTCCTCTTGTTGAAAGGAGCATTTTGATGTTGTTGTTGATGTTGTTGGAGTTGTTTTCATGACTTTGTAAATTTGGAAAATCATGATGAATTGGGGGAGGTACTATCCAATTTTCCACTTGATATAGAAGAGTTAAAATCATGTTTTCCCATGCATGAATGAGAGTTTGGAAACAAGAATCAAGTGGTAGATTGATTGGATGTACTGTTTCGGTTGGTCTAGAATATGATGAAGATGAATTGTTTTGATAATTTTGATGCTTCCAATGGATCCAAAATGAGTTTTTGTGTAGGGTATAAGTGGTCCCAAGTTTATGGAAGAATTAGAAAAATTTAGAGACATATTGATGTTTTAGGGTTTTAGGAAATTCAAGAGAATGGTTAAGGGAATTCTATATTGTTTCTTGCATGGTAATGGCATATGTTTGATGGCCATTGTATTGTCCATTTTGTAGGCAAGAATTTGGTTCAAGAGGGGGAATTTTCAAGTAATCCAAGGAGATTACAAAATCAAGAACAAAGTTAAGAATCAAAGGTAGTAAAGATTTCTAACCTTACCTAACAATGTTGTGAAATTATTCTAATGATGTGCATGACTTTATGACATTGTGGAAATGTGTTTATGAGTGATATTATGCTATGGCCATATGCATTGATATGTGCTTGGTACACATTTTGCATTGTTACACATTAATTCCTAAGTTTAAAGCATGTCATGCAAATTTTCATTTATGTTAGTAAGCTTTGCTAATGAGAGAGAAGAGGGGATGGATTTGTGAGGGAAGAGAGGGAATTGTCTTGTTAAAGACTTCTCTTTACAAATGTGTGGATGAGGTTAAAACTTGGGGACCAAGTTGGATGATACTTGGAGGAGAGTGTGCCACTTTTCCTTACATGATTGCTTGGTGAAAAGTGACTCTTGGCTACCCTAAAAAGCTGGGTTGGGCTGACTGAGTCTCTGTCTTTCCAGTTACTTGATCCTGTGGCATGCATTTCCATCAAGTAACCTTTAATTGGGTAACTTTCTTTTTTACTTTTCTGGAGACTTTCTCTCTCATGTGGCATCATTCACTAGGCCTCCTTGCCTAGGTGGCGCTATGCCTTAGCCCAAAGCATCCTCAGGTTTTCCTCGTAACTCGTCAAGATTTCTCGATTTGTGTGCAACACTGTAAAGCGTGCTTCTGATGGCCAATTTGACTTAAGGGCATGAAAAATTTCTAAATTCTTCCCTGATACTCCAACCCTTTTCTATTCCTTAAAATTTCTATATTTTTCCCTGATACTCCAACCCTGTCACTGAATTCTCAAGTACTGATGTAAGCAGTGTCAATACTCGAGCACTGCATCTCAATGCTCAAGCATTATGCTTTAGAAATATAGTACTTTCACTCAGTGCTCAAGCATTAGCATCAAGCATGGCCAATACTTGAGCATTGGACATCAATGCTTGAGTACCGAGTTTAAAACATGAGTTCCAGACTATGCTAACACAAATTGCTCAAGTAGTGTATGGAAGCATTGCCAGTGCTCGAGCATTAGCAACCAATTCTTGAGCATCGAGCCTCAAGTCGTTGCCATCAGATAGTGCTGTTAAAAAGTACTCGAGCAGAAGTTGTGAGCACTACCAATGCTTGAGCATTAGGACTCAGTGCTCGAGTGTTGAAGACTTTTCCTCTATGCTGTCGAGTAGTGCTCCAACAAAGAGCTATAGCAGAGGTAATGATCGAGCACTAAAACTCAGTGCTCGAGTATTAAAGGCTCCTCAATTGTGCTGTTAGTGAATACTACCAAGAATGACCGAAAGCATTGCTAATACTTGAGCATCAAGCCCAAAACTTCTCTATTCATTTATGCTTTTTGAAAATGCTCCTGCAAGCTGTGCTAGCACTCACAATGCTCGAGCCCCATGATCTAATGCTCGAGTATTGAGACCTTTAAAAGTTACATCTCTTTAATGCTTACACTGAATTCTCGAGCAGTCTTAAAAAGCATTGTCAATGCTCAAGCACTAAGATCCAAGGCTCCAGCATTGACATGATTTACTGTTAAAATCTTTTATGTGCTTGAGTACAAACCAAAAGCATTGATATTACTGGAAGTATAGTGTTTAATACTTGAGTATCCAAATCTTTTCAAATACTTTTGTGCTATCCTCCAACTTTGAGTTAAAGCATTAAGCCTTTCTTTGAAATATACATTGCAATGCTCGAGCATTAAAATGATGTGCTCGAGCACTACTCTCTCTCTCTCTCTCTGACAGTTATGCCATTAACAGCTATACCTACTCTTCACAAGATACTTCCTTATTTATGCTATGCTTTTTTAATTCTAACTGCTCTCATAAATGAAGGAAACTTTAACTTATGAGATGAGGAATAAAGCAGACACAATCTCTCATAGACAAAGAGCATTAATGTTCATTTGCTATCGTCGTTGTCATTCTTTCAATTTATATTTATTGCTGCATTAATGGCAAAGCTAAAAGTTTGGCGATGGGAGTAACAACTATTAATGAAGTCTAACAGCTACTTCATTACTCCTCAATTATAAAAGTTCAAACATTCAATACAGATAAATAAGAACGAACACTGTGAATAACTTTTGGCATTCAGTACATTCAAACTACTCTCTATAAATCATTCAATATATTCTTTGTGCTTTAGTATTGATATCTACTCTTTAGAGAGAGCTTATCTAATCAACCTTCATTGTAAATCTGTAAGAAAATCAAGGTTGGGGCCTTGAGCTTGTTGGGCTCAGCTTGAGTTAGAAAACAGAGTGTGCAATACTCTATTTCAGTGAAAAGTATAAGGAGGAGTGAGTTCCCATTGTAAAGGCTTGTGAAGCCTACTGTTGTTGCAGATAGTGGATTGTGAAATCTCATAGGTGCTCTAAGGACTAGATGTAGGTCAAGAGGACTAAACCATGATACATCTTATGTGTTTATCTTCTACCTCTCTCTACTCTCTCGGTGACTTGTTTTTAATTCTATGTACTGGATTTTAATTTTAAAAGAAGTGATTGATTCACCCCCTCTTGGTCAAATGCTACACTAACAGGGGATAATGAGATTTTTGAAAATCCCAATAGCAAAACTATCTAACACGTTTAAAAAAATTGCATGGAAATTTTGAAAGACGAATGTGAATTCATGATAACATGAAATGTGCAACATGAGACAATTACATGCATATGGCCGTAGCACACAAAAGCATATATTCACAATTCAATCATCATAAATAATCAAATATCAAGCCATGCATAATTCGAATTCATAAAACATTTTCACAATACTTTGCTTAAGGTTAGAAGTTTTGCTACCTTGTTAACTTCTTCCCTTAAACTTGAAGCTCTCTTGATTAGCTTTCCAATTAAGCTCTATTGATTTGCCAACATCCTAAACATAATATAAGAACATAACCATCATTTTCAAGTCATCACCAAGCCAAGAGAATTATAAAAACTTAGCAAAACTCCCTCTTGACTTTTATGAACCCTAGAACATCAAAGCTTGGTTTAATGATTTCTAATGCTTCCCAAAACCTTTTCTCACTTTTACCCTACACAATTTGTCATTCTAAAGCTATTGGAAGCATCAAAATCATGAAAATGAAACTCCCCCCACCTCTTATCATGCTTGCCAAAAATCAGAACAATAAAGGGGATTATGATTTTCAAACTTCCATGATATGTAGGGACTTGTTCTTGATTCCAAACCACTTCTCATGCATTATTTAACTTGAAAACACCTCTTCCTCATCAAAACACAAATTGGACAGCATCTCCCCATAACTTGGAGCTTCCAAAAACTCTTAAAACAACCAAACCAAACCAAACCAATATATACATCAAATTACTCCTTATCATGCAAGGAGTGTTTTGCAACCTATTTTTCCTCTAAATCCCTCTCTTTCTCACTTTCACACTCAAGAACCCTAACTTTCAATCTTGCAAAAGAGAGGATTAATCAAGAAACTAATCCATTAGAAAGGTAGAGGAGGTTGCAAGGATTAAGAAAAGGTATAGGTTTGGTGGGTCTTACCTTGAGTTTTGTGAGCTCTTCTTCCTTCAAGCTCCAAAAATGGTGTCCTCTCTTGCTTGGGGGAGGGAGAGATGTGCCGGCCAAAAATGAGAGGAAATGAGTGTGAAATTTGTTTTAATTAATCTCTTTATATTGCATGAATGGCTTAGATTGAATATTGAAATCCATGTTTCATCCAAGGGCCAAGATTAAACCACACCTCCATCAAAATGAATGGCTCTCGTTTGCCCACATCTAAACATGTAACTTGGGGGTTAGGGACTTGGTTAGGCTAATAAAATCAATTACCATTCAGTTACTTGATCCGGTTACAACTTATACCAGTAAAAGTAACTTTATTCCAGTAACTTATTCTATGCTTTCATGGAGATCTTTTATTCCTCTTTTAATCTCCACATTTCACTTGCTCAGATAACAAAATATTTATCCTACAAATACCCCTAGAATTCATCCAAATTCAACATGGGCTACCAACAGGCAATTTAGTTTTAGGCCTTTAAAAATTTCTAAAATTTTTACTGATACTCTAGCCCTTATTCTTTCCTCAAATTTCTTTCCAGAATGTTTGTAATTAATTTTAGAAGAAAATTCTATCCCAGGGTTTTCGGGTCTTTTTCCCTCTGATTCGTGGAAAACATGTTTATTGTATTCTGGGCAATAATTTTGTAAAATACTATAAAATTCACTTTATTTTTTGTACTGTGGTCTCAGATGTTTGAGAACTTCTGATACCTCAAATAATTATTTTTCGGCTAACTGCCCTTCAAAATTCTATAGTAAATCTAGGTTGAATTTCAAAAATTCGATAAACACAGTTGCGAACGGTGAGTTCTACTCTATCTATTGGACATCTGTAAATTGTTTTGATATTTTTTATCAACTTTGACTTTTTGACTTTGACATTGGTCAAATGACCAAAATGTCGTTCCTCTTTCTCTTATTTACGAAAATACCCTTACTTTGCTTGCTAAATTCCATTCTTGCCCTTATACTTTCTTACTGAAGGACCTTTATGTCCTTAACCTCTTTGTCTAATGACATTTCTATCCTTCCTCATTATGTAAAATGACCTTTCTACCCTTAATCTTTATAACTAATGACAATTATGCCCTTATCATATATATATTTAGTAATTTTAAAGCCTTTGGACCGAATTAACTATGGTCTTTCTGGTCCATTGCCTTCCTCTTTTTCTTCACTTTCTATCTATGGGCCCTAATTCATCTCATGATTACCGATTTAGCCTTAATTTAGCAGTAAAAGCATGGATATTACACAATATCTTTTGAGAAAATTACGATTTATTTCCCCACAGATATACCTATTTATAAACTTGCCTCCAACATCGGAGTTGGGCCTAGTCATGAATAGAAGCAAAGCAATTTATTTATACCCAGTGAAGGAGGAGAAAATTGAAATAGAGAAAAAAATGTTCTATATCTCATTAAAGCCCTTGGATCATTTTAAACCTCATTAAAGCCATCTTCTTCATTTCTCCAGCCCATTTTTCGTAGTCTAACCTGTAAAAATAGAGAGAACCGTGGAGGAAGAAAGAGCACAAGGAAGAGCAAAAATCAAGCAAATCTCAAGGTAAGTTGGTGATTCAAGCTTGATTTCATGCCTAGTATTGATCTGTGAACTTTGTTCTTCCATTTGATTGGTTTATTTTCCTCTATGGCACTGTGATTGAAGAGTTCAAGAGAGGGTTTTGGAAGGGACTAGAGTGAGAAAATCAAGAGCAAAAATGGGAAGTGGTAAGTGGTTCAAATCAACTCTATGCTTGATTTACTACATGTTGATGTTTGGTTTAAGTTGATTTGAGCTTGTTTGTTATTTTTGGTATGGAATCACTGTTCATATGCTGCTGCATGAAATTGTTCTGCATGGGAAGAGATGTTTTGATGCCAAATAATAATTGGGAAATGGTCTAAGAATGATTTTAGGCACCTGTGGGATGATAGAAATTGAAAACCACAATTGTTGGAATTTTTCTGTGTATTTTTGGCCTGCAGCTGTTCTTCAGGAAGGAGTGAGTTTTTGGTGATTTTATTGCTTCCATTGAGTTTAAAAGGAAAATTTATGGTGGGTATAAGTGAGAGTTTGATCTTGGAAGCATTAGAAACAATTTTAACAAAGTTAAGGGTTTAAGGACCCTTAAAGTTCAAGAGAAGTTTAGAGAATTTTTCAAGTGTTACAAGGCAAAGTTTATGGCTTGTTGTTAATGCCAAATGCATTGTATTATGTGTAGGAGGTTGAATAGCCAAGAGGAAAGTTTCAAAGTACAATAAGGAAACAATTAAAGATTAAGGGAGATTAAGTCAATAAGGTAGCAAATTCTCTAAATTTTACATTTACATTGTTATTAATGTTGTTGGTGTAATTACCATGCTAATGCTATGTTGAGTGAAGTATGAGCATGCCAATTCTTGTTTGATGTTTGATGATGATATGCCTTGGCAAAGTATGAGATTAAAGATAAGGTTAGTATGCATGCTTAAGTTCATGGCTTTTATCTATTGCACAACAATGATTATCCATGTTAATGTGCTAGTTAGGGATATTTGCTATTGGAATTCAATTAATCACACTCTCCCATAAAAAAACCTTGTTGGGTCAAGTTGAAGAGAAAAAGACAGAGATCAAAGGTATGCACCAAGTTTAAGGGAAAATTTGTATAAGTTGATTATGTGAACTTTTGGGTTATTGTAACTTAAATTCCTACACTTTGAAGCATGGTGATTTTGCTGTGTAGATAGACCAAGCATGTTATATTATTATGCAATTTAATGAGATGCATAAAGGAGAAGAGTTAAAGCATACAAAAGAACCTAAAAAGGGTCCAAAGCCCTTATCAAAGAGCAAAGTTGAGATGACAGTGAAAAATAGTAAATGAAGTCCAATTGATATGAAATTTTTCAATTAAATATTACACATTCCAAGCTTTAAAATGAGCCGAAGTTTATTGAATTTAGATGTGTAGATAAAAATTAATGGCTTCCCAACGTTGAAGGAAAAACCCGAAAAATTAAAAAAATAACTAAATGAACAGTGTTTATTCACGCAATAAACTTTACTAATTGGTCAAGAAATTGGGCAAAGAGATTTTTTTTCTTGTAGAGGACTTCATAAGCTTTATTTACATACTTGAACAACTCAATTTCGATTTTTCTAAAATTAGTTAGGAATTATCAAAGCTGGCAAAAAAATATGAAATGACCAAGTGAACAGTAATTGTATGTGAACATTATTTTTGTAAAGTTTTCAATTTCACTTGGTTAGCTAATTTGAAGCATTGAATAGTCATAAAGTGATTCATAATTAGTCTATAATATAAAGTAAAGCGAGTTAAGGAAGGTGTTATAGTATCCAGAGCCCGTTCATACAATTCGGACTTGGCTTCAATACTAAGACCACAGTGCTCACCCAAGTCTTTTTTTTTTTTGTACAAAGTGCTCGCCCAAGTTAGGAGAACTCTCCAATGGGTCTAACAACATCAACCCACCTAAGAAATCAAGTGCAGACTGTTTCAAGCCATATCTATCAGCATCCACTGGTTCAATGGGCTGAGTTTAAAGTCGTCAAAATGGCTCGAGCACATCGGCCCGTTTAAAGTTGAGGGTTGGATTTATATTTTAGGAGTACAAAAGGAAATCATACTTAAACGGGCTAACCTTTAGGACTAAAAAAAATAAAATGACCAGCCTGTTTCATTTGAGCTCTTTTTTATTTTTTAATATAAAAGCCCCCATTCTTCTTAATAGCTCCTATAAATAAAAAAACTATTAATTCAGTTTACACACACTCTTGGCCATTCTTCTTCAGTTTGCCTCACGAAACTTCAAAGGTTTAACTTGAGTTTAATCTGTGTAACAGATCTTTCCACTTTTCATTACATTTAATGGTGCTATACACGTGTTTTATGCTTTGCTTTAGTTCATGTGTACACTTCTGTTTTGCTGACTTGAATTATGCATCTCCTTTACGACGGATAATGGAACATTCGAAAGCATTGAAAGAGGGCGTAGCATTTTACTTAAAATAACATAATTCCAGTCTAACTTTTATTAATATTTTAAACGGTGGGAGCAACATTGCACTTTATTTGAAACTTCAGATGCGACTTTTCTGCCTCAAAACATCCAGAAGCCTAGTGTCTATGGGTGAAAACTTCAGGGCATTTTTTTCCTTTAACCCAAGATAAGGATTTATTCTTGTTCATACTAAAGTTTAATTTAGAAGCACAGATATAAAAATCCTGAAAGTAAAGGCAAAATTGACGATATAATATACTAAAAAATTGAAACAAAAACGGACATACACAATATTATTCACATATAAAAACAGTATTACAATACTCAGTACAGAATGTTCTGCTTATTTTTTACCTTCTCAAATATCGGAACATTTTATAGTCACATACATTAACGTTTATAATTATTTGTTTTATCGCCACATCTGAAAACCTAGACTTTAATAAATACACACACTGACGCGACAAAAAAGTAGTAGATATTATTTTTGTTATTGTCATAAAAACTGAGCTAAAACTGTTTTCACAAGGTGATCGGCTATGATACCATTGGTTTTCTCAGAAGGATGGAAAGAGTCCCAGAAGACATATTTGGAAGCATTAGAGCGACTGAACATTTCCCCTCTGCGGCACGCATATCCCATCTCGAACATCCCAGTAGCACAACATGCTACTGAGGTAGATTCAAACCCTGTTGTGAATTTTTGTAGGAATTAAATAAAATAGTAAATAAATGATCGTAGGCAAAATATTTGTTGTTCATAAGCTTTTTGGTGTGTCCGTGTGCATGTGTATTGGATGTTTTTGCGATAAGCTGAGTTGTTTATTACTTTGTAGGATTTCCTATAATGAGAGGGGGTATCTTTATATTTGGTGGAGTATTAAATTTGAAGAGTTTCAGTGTAATTTAGAGAAACCTAATTTTTTTTATGAAAGAGAAACCTAAATTTTGAATTTCATAATTAACCTTGAAATATTTCTTAATCTGATAGATTTTTATCTGACAAAAAATATGCAAGATTGTGGATGTGTGTTTGTTATGTATTCTACTTCTCTAATATAAATATGATCATCAAACTCAAGTAAAGTATGAAGAAACTGATATACATTAAATGCAATTGCTCGATCACAATAAAAATCAACAAGAAAATATTTTGGTTTGTTGGTTTCTGTTTTCAATTTTTTTTCAAAAATAGTTTTATAAATTAGTTTTAACCAAAAAGTTTAAAAAAAAAAACTGTTTAGGTAATTGTTATAAGCAAGTTAGGTTTAAGAATAAACAAACTTGAGGGTGAAACTTCGATGAGAATTCCAATATAGAAAATAATGTCATTCCCAAAGTCTTTATATAGAGTCCGGTCTGTAGGTTCTATCAAAGGGTTGGACAATCTCGGGAGAGGGTTAATTTGTGAGACCTTCCCGACCTAGGGAGAGCACAAAATTTGGAGCTAATTCCCTCCTGTTTAATAGTTTATCCTACCTAATGACAAAGACACAACAATAATGTGTGTGTTTGGGAATCTATTGGGAGAAAGAAGTTTACAGACTCCAAAAAGAATTTACGGAATCAAAGAAGAATTTACGGATTTTGAGATAATTTTTATGAATTTTAATATGGTTTTTACATATTTCAAAATGGTTTTCGTGCACCGTTGGTAATAAGAAGTTCCCAAACAAGCACATTGTTGGTTTGTGGGTGAGGTCCACACCCTCCCTAAAATTCTTTCACTGAGAAAAAGGTCTATGGGGTTCTCAATCAATAATCTAGAGATTAATCATTAAAGACATTCAAAATATATGTGTGGTGTATCTTTGGCATGTCCAAATCAATCTTTTTTTTTTTTAAGTGACATAGCCTAAACTTTTTGGATCGCCAAGAACGTCTAATTAACCCAATAACACCAATATAAGGCATGTCTGACTTGGGGACTTACCATATTGAGCTGGGTTTTTTATGATATGCAGCATCGAATAGTACGGATTCGAAAACACCAATCTGATCCCAGGAAGCCCCATGTTCAGCGAGGCGGTCAAGTTCTTGAGCTTTCCATTGAACTCCAGAGCTACGTCATTGTATCTTCTCACACACGTGTTCCCGCCGGCAACATTCGTGGTTCTCTCTAACGGCAAGCACCCCATCGGCGGCAAGCCTCCAAGCGATATCTTCCTCGCACCGAGGCCGTACAGTTCCCGGATGAAGTTCCCCGCAATTCCCACCAGAAAGTCCTCGTACTGCTGCGGCGTGTATTGCGATGACCGGTCCGGCATGGTGTAGTAGTTCTCGAGGAAGTCGTTTGTTCCCACGCTCATTATGTGTAGTGCTTCGCTTATGATCCGGTTCGCCATGGCTTCTCCGAGGTAGGCTCTTAGGTTCTTCTGGTATGTTTTGTAGAATTCTAGTT
>JANTPZ010123181.1:0-11368 GCA_025593235.1 Vachellia pachyceras | reverse complement strand
AGAAATCTTCCTTCCCAATCCCTTCCTATAATTCCAATCGCTGCTTCCTTTGAATTCTGATTAAAAGCTGCGTCTATGTTAATTTTGCACTTCCCCCATACTGGTCTTGTCCACTTCTGCAGCCTTTCCACCTTTTTTCCCCCTCCTAGCCTTCTCAGTCTTTTTTCTCTTCCTGCCCAGAATTCCCCCACCAACCTTAGTGCATCACTTGCACACTTCATTATATCAATCTCAATGTGTTGGAAGATGTATTTACATCTTGTCTTCCATATCCCCCAACACAGAGCTGCAAACAAAGCTAGTCCATATTCATCCGGACCATTCTCCTTGCACATCCACTCTTCTAGCTATTTGTCTAATCTTGAAATATTGTATCCATCGAACCTCAGTGCCAGAGGGGAGCTGTACCAGCATTGAGTAGCCCAAGGGCATAAGAACAGCATGTGCTCCACTGTCTCTGCTTGCACTTTACAGATTTTACATGTTGGGCTTCTGCTTCTCTTCCTCCTATATAAGGATTCATATGTTGTCAGAGCATCATTAACTGCCCTCCATAGGAAATTGATGATTTTTGGGCATATTTTAATGTTCCAAATTCCTGACCACATTTTCTTTGAAGGTTTATATGAGCCACTTGCCACTTCTTCCTTCTTCTTTTCCTTCCTCTCCCTTGCCACCTTATATCCCAACTTCACTGAGTAAGTCCCATCTCTGCTTTTCCTCCAAATTGGTTTGTCTTTCATTTGATTATCTAGTATCTTTACTTTTGTGATTTGTTCTCTGTCTTCCTTATCCAATCTGTCACCCATTCCCTCGAGAAGCCATGCTCCATTTTTTATAATCTCGCTCAGCTTCATCTTTTCCATCTCTTCTGTCAGTTGTCTTCCTTTCAGCTTCTGCCCCTCACCTGCAGGCAACCAGCAATCCTTAAAGATTCTGGTATTTTCTCCATTCCCAATTTTCCAGAATAGGTCCTCTAGCAATAGGTTCCTTCCTTCTAGAATGCTTGTCCATCCCCACGAGGGCTTGTTACCTTTTTTTGCAGCAAGAAAGTTTTCATTTGGAAAATAAATTCCTTTTAGAATCTTGCACCACATATCTTCTGGGTCATTCAATATTTTCCATGCTGTCTTGGCCAATAGAGCTGTGTTGAACATTTCAAGGTCCCTAAATCCCATTCCTCCTTCCCCCTTTGAAGTGTTCAATACATTCCAGGCCTTCCAGTGTATAGAACCTCCTTCTTTCTTCTGTTCCCACCAAAATTTTGATACCATACTGTTTAGTTCATCACAGGTTTTCTTTGGGAATTTAAAGCATGACATGGGGAAGACAGGGATTGCATTTGCCACTGACTTTATTAGGATTTCTTTCCCTACAAAATTCAACAATTTCCCTTTCCATCCTTGTAGTTTCAATCCCATTTTATTTTTCACAAAGGCCAAAGCCTCTGATTTTGCTTTCCCCCATATCATTGGCATCCCCAAGTATTTCCTTGGATTATCATTGTCCTTTATCCCCATGATCTCATACACCGCAGCTTTGTCCTCATCATTTGCATTTTTGGAGAAAAATGTGCAAGACTTATCATAATTGACCACTTGCCCAGAGGCTTTGCAGTAGTTGTCAATTATTCTTTTTAATCTTCTACAGTTATTCACCTCAGCATTTATGAAGAATAGGCCATCATCAGTGAAAAAACTATGTGAGAGTACTGGGCACCTCCTTGCAAGCTTTATTCCCTGTATGCTCCTTTGATCCACATGCCTTTGAATCATTCTAGACAGAACATCTGCAGCAATTATAAACAAATATGGGGATAGTGGGTCACCTTGCCTTATTCCTCTAGTCATTTCTAAGTTAGCTGTCTTCTTTCCTGCTATTACCAAATCAAGGCTCGCTGTTGTAACACATTCCATTGTCCAAGAGGTGAATTTCCTACCAAATCCCATCTTCATCATCACTTCCTCTATAAACTTCCATTCAAGCCTATCATATGCTTTATTCATATCCATCTTGATTGCCATTTCCACCTTTCTCCCCTTCTTCTTATTCTTTAAATAGTGGAAGGCTTCATGTGCAACCAAAATGTTGTCTTGAATTAATCTACCAGCAACAAATGCCCTCTGATTTTTAGAAATTGCCTTCATCATGACTGGTCGCATTCTGTTAGCTAGCACCTTAGAAACTATTTTGTAAACAAAGTTACACAGGCCTATGGGTCTATACTGTCCCACATACTCTGCATGGTCCACTTTTGGAATAACTACAACATTCGTTTTGTTTATTGGCTCCAAACTTGTGTTGCTTTTGAAAAAATCAGTAATCATTAACACCACCTCTTCTTTTATTTCTCTCCAAGCTGAGTGATAGAACATACCTGAAAATCCATCAGGTCCAGGTGCCTTTGCTCCATTCAATTGGAAGGCTGCTTCTTTTATTTCTTCTTCTGTGACTTCCTTCTCGAGTCTGTTTACTTCTGCCTCTGTCACACACACGTCTATATATCCCAAAATTTTGCTTGCTTCAGCTCTTCCTCCTGTTGCAAAAAGCTTATTGTATACTTTCACAAACTGAGCATTTATGTCTTCTTCTGTCTCCAGCCAGCTGTCATTCTCACTCCTTAGTCTTGTGATCTTGTTTCTTGCCCTTCTCTGGATTGTGCTTGAGTGAAAGAATTTTGTGTTTCTGTCACCATCCGCTAGCCACTTTATTCTGGATCTTTGCCACCAATATTTTTTCTCCCTTTCCCCATGCCTCCTCAATCTGCTTTATGATTTCTTCTGCCTCTTTTCTTTTTTCCTCATCCATTATTCCTTCATTGCATTCCTCCAACTTTTTTGTCAACTTTTCAACTGCTCTTCTGGCATTTGGGAATTTTTCTTTACCCCAAGTAATGAGGGCCTTCCTGCACATATTCAGTCTCGATTTTATTTCTTGCACAGAATCTGCATTTTTATCCTTTCCTCCATTCCATGCTTTTCTTATCACCACTGGGAAATCCTCATGTTCTGCCCAAACTGCTTTAAAGCGGAAAGGTTTGGGGATTTTTACATGTCTGTAATCCAAGTCCAGTAGTAGCATATGGTGATCTGACCCTATTGGTTCAATATGGATCAGTGTTGCTTGCTGATAACTTTCCACAAACTCCCAGTTTGCCACTGCCCTGTCAATTCTTTCCTTTACTTGGTGCTCCCCAATTCTCTTGTTATTCCATGTATACTTTGCTCCTTGAAAGCCCAGGTCTATGAGTTGGCAATCAGATAACATGCCTTGAAATTTCATAATTCGCCTAACATCAGCAGGAATTCTTCCAAGTTTCTCCTCCCTTGTTATTACATCATTAAAGTCTCCTATGACAACCCAGGCTCATGTGATTGTTCTAGCAATGTTCCTCATTTTATTCCACACTGCTGTTTTCCCCTTTTCAGTTGGGGATCCATATACAAATGTTATGTTTTTTGGTATTCTATCTACTTGAGAACAAGCGTTCACGTGGATTATGCTCTCTGAATTATGCCATACATTTATGATCACCTCCTTCTTCCACCATAGTGCTAATCCACCACTTCTCCCTCTTGGTGGTACATAGAATTCTTCTTCAAAATGAAGTGAGATCCGGATTCTTTGTAGTTTTTCTGTCTCAATCTTGGTTTCCATCAGGAAGATGATTGAGGGATTGTTTTTAGTACATTCCTCCCTCAATTTTCTAATTGTCAAGGTTCTTCCTAACCCTTGACAGTTCCAGCTTATCCACTTCATTTCTCCTTGGTGGCTATTGTTGGCCAGCCACCAGAGCCTTCAGCTTCCTCTCCCATATACTCTCCTCTTCCTGTTTCTTTTATGTGCTGGTAGTTTAGGATCTCCTTGCTCTTTTCTGCTGCATTTTGGTCATCTTTTCTGTTCACCATAATTGCTTTTCCCTTATCACTTCTCATTTTGTTATCACCCCTTCCCAATGTTCTCTTAACACTTACATATTTTCTTCTTATTTTCCTTTGATTGTTTGTATTCGCAGTTTCCATCTCGCCCTCTTTCTTTTCTGTCTCTATCCTCCATTTCTTTGCTACCTCTCCTTCCCCCTCATCTTCTCTATCTCTTTTCAACTTAATCTTCTTAATTCCCCTTAGCACTTCTTCCATCGGTGTTTGGGCTCCATAGACCACAATTGCTTTTGTCAGGTCCTCTTTTGTATCAGGTGATTTTTCTCCATTCATCTCATCTGTCTTAGCCCCTTGTGTTTCATCTTTTCGTTCCTTTCTTTCCTTACCTTCCATCTTTTCTTTTTCAAGTTCGATTTCCTCTCTAGCTGCTTTAATTCTTCCCTGTTCCTCCCCATCCTCCTTCTTTTTATCTTCTTTATTTTTCTTATCTGCATACCAGGACTTCCTTGCCGTATAAGCTATTTCCGTTGTCTCTTCATGTTGCTTGTTCTGCCTCCACCCGTCTTCTGTTCTGGCTTTTCTTTCTTCTGTTTCTTCCTCCCACCTGTCTTTACATTTTCTACTTATGCCCTCAGTAGGACGGGCTGCTTGTGTGCTTAGCCACCCTCCATATCTCCTCTCTCCTTCTGCCTCTTCCTGTTCTTCATAAAGACAGTTTCTCTGATCATGTCCTATCTTTCCACATTCATAATAGAAGTTTTGAAGCCTCTCATACCTCGCTTTAATCCATATTGGATCTCTTTGAGGCCTTGGGCTCCACATCCCAGTTACCAATGGCTTCCTTATATCTACAATCACTCTAGCTCTCAGAAAACTCCTGATCAACATATCATTCTTTCTTGGATTCTCTACTTTCACCACCTCGCCTATCATTGATCCCAGTGCTATCGCATTCTCTTCGTACATCCCTCCAATCGGCAGGTCATGAAATTGTATCCAAAACGGACAGAGATGAAATTCAATTTCCTTGTACGTCGCATACTCTTGCCATTGATGTATACTCAACAGTATTCCTTGGATTGACCACGGGTGTCCGTTGAGTATTCTCTGGTAATCTTCCTTCCTCCTGAATTCAAAGCTGAATGCGTTGCGATCTACTTCCGTTATCTCCAGATCTGCTTCCTTCTCTATATTCCAGCCTTTCCTTATCATCTGGCAGACGATCATGCGATTTAGATTTCTTTCTGTGATCAGTTTTCCTAACAACACTCCTCCAGTATTCTTTCATTGCGTTTTCGTCTTCCACATAAGATTAGCCGTAAGCTCCTTCTTCACTCGCTGATTCTTATTCTTCATTTCTGTACTTCCTCCCCTGTCACTCTCCATCTTTTCTGAACTTTTATTCCTTTGCCACAGTGGGTGGCAGGGATCCTCTCTTTACTACGCTGTGCGATGCGCAAGATCGTAGCTCACTCTTTTTTCTCCGGCGCAGTGGGCTCTGGAGATCGCTTGTATTCGTTCCCTCCACCGTGCAAGTTTGTTAGAGTAGTTAGTTACGATTCGACGATAACCGTCGTAACAGCTCTCACAAAGGAGAGAGACTACTCCCACACCGGAGAGAAAATCGTTCGGTTAGGTGGTGGTTATGACTTTTTATTAAAGTGGTATAATTGTGATATTTAATTGAAGAGACACTGCTCTAAAATGTATCACTTCAAGATATCTCTTCGTACTCTATGAATACCCTCCCCATCTCTCAATTTAGAGACAACATTTCACACAACAAGATCAAACTCATTGTCTTTCTATTTGAATGCGATAAAGTCAAATTATCATTTTGTAAAAGTATTTGTTATCTTGGTTTAAGTGTTAGAAGTGCAATTCATACTCAATAGTCTCTATTATATCATACAGAAAATTCACCGGTTAACTCAACTTGCATAATGTAATATAGAAATAAGTGGGACGAGTTAAGTCTAAAGGAAAGTGTTATATACACCTTGCAGACATTGTGCACAACTTTCTTTTTCATCTTCTTGTACTCTTCAAAGAATTATTTCCACCAACATCGCCAACATATACTAAGCGGCTTATAACTTCCCGCAACAATATATATATATATTGAAGCCAAAACAAACATAACCAAATTTCAAGTCATCTTCAGGCATTACATCAACAACCGAGAGGAAGAACCGGTTAACTATCAAGTCGAAACTCAAAAAGTGTAAGTAATTTACAAAGCTAGATATTACTATTACCATATCGATCAAACCCAGAACAAGCAAAAATCAAACAGTTTCAAACCTGCGCCTGATTTAATTAGGGTTACACACTAAAGTTCTCTCACAAACTTGGTCATCTCACTAACCTCGATGAAGGATCAGCAATACGAAGGTCGTAAAGACGTTGTGTCATAATTTCTGACCTCTAAACAAACCAAAATACTGAACTTCATGCTCATACATTATTTCCAAGGGCGGAGAAGAAGAATAACTCTATATCTAGGGAAGCAAAGAAAGCTATAGGGATCTTATCTGATGAACAATTAGATATTACCCTTCTCTTTTTGGGAGCTGGGGGACAAGTTAAGACCTCTGGTATTCTGAACCTTTTAGCCTTCGGAGTAGAACACCCACTCGAACAAGCATCTTCTTCGTTTTCCTTCTCCACAGCCGTATTCATTATTATATTTTGAGTGGTTGAAGCTGAACCGAAACTAGAACCGAAAGGCCTCGCCATTCTTTCTTTCTGCTTTCTCTGCCACTTGACTTGGTTTCTCGTACAAACTGGAGCCATCCTAAGTAGTGCTAGCTAGCTATATGGAGCAAAACTTACACAGAGATTAGTGGGAGAAAGAGAATATCTCAGTTTGCATAGCTAAAGCTGGAGACAGAAGGTTTCCACTTGGAGGGAAAACCGTAGAATCAGCGAAAGAATTGAAGAAGTATCATAGCAATAGAAACTATAAGAGAGGTTGAAAAGTTCCTGCCATATATCAGTAAAGTCGAGAGCAACAACAACTACCACTAGGAGTGTTTAAAATTTATTATAAGTGCTTCTACCAAATAATCCCCAAGGCAGTTTAACTCTATTTATTACTCGAGCTAGCGCCTTTCTGCTCCAGGTTATATGAGGTTTCCTTCTTAGTCACCAAGTTAAAAGTAGAATAATATTAAGATGATACGGCCTGTTTTTTAAACCTTTTATTCTCTGCCTTTACCCTTTACTTTCTGTTCGAGCATTTTTAATTCCAAGGACAGTTTGATCGTGTGAATATATACAACAACGGACCGTTGTTGGTGGAAATATCTCTGCGCCCATTTCCGTAATTCACTCTCACATTGTCGGTTGTGAGTTGTGACTACGATAAAAGAAGGGAAAAAACGGAAGCGCCCACCGTGGGGCTCGAACCCACGACCACAAGGTTAAGAGCCTTGCGCTCTACCGACTGAGCTAGACGGGCTTTTTGAGAACGGTTCATGGAATAAGGTAAACATATTATTATTTCAACAACTTATTTAATCTACAATCCGCATATTACGCTATTATTTTAGTTATTCTCTTCACTGACTGTCGGGTGAAATATATTCATAAACTTTCATTTGAATTAAAAAATATATATTCAGGTTGCCAAAACAAGAGGAAAAATTCTATCGATCAGTTTTGGATTTGGAATGTGAAATATTAGATATTATCTTACAGAACTAATTAAGCTGTTTTATTTTAAAAATTTACGTGAATTTTTTGGCCAAAAAAGTCCAAAACTGATGGGGTGAGGTGAAAACACTTTTGTTTTTTTTTGCTAAATCACAAGCATCTTTCCCTTAAAAGTAATCATGTTTGAGATATTGTTAATCATTAAATGTGGGAACATATTCGAACGGGAATGAAAACAAGGTTGTTGCTGTAGCTGGGCTTGCCAGTTCCCAATTTTGACGAAACCTTTTAGCCTAATGGACACAAAGTAGCCTACAAATTGAGCCCCTTCCAAAGAAACAGGGAATTGCTAACCATTTTGTGGGCCACATTTTTTCTTTTGTTAGCAACGGAGAGACTTTTTTACGGACTTCAATTATTAAGCTTTGGGGGCATTAACAATCACGGGGGACAGGAAAAGGCCCTTTTAATTTTACTTTTACTTTCGGTTTAAGCAACAAAAAACAAGTAATTTAAAATAATACTCTTGTTCATATTCTGGCTATGGTAAGTGTAATGACTAAGCTGCATTAAAATTCATTTTCACCTCACAAAATTGCATATCCATTTAACAGCACAGCCAATTATCCTTTCGTTTGGAAGAGGGATAAAAAAACCAGGCACCGTTTTAATAGTAACATCAAATAGTAATATAATATAGCTTGTTCCACTCGTACATTTTATCTGCTTTTTTTTCCCATGCGAGTGAAAGTTCGAAGAAACATTATACAGAACAATAATGCATTTGTCCTTTTATTTAGCAAACATTAATTTTCCCTGCAAGGCTGCATGTGACATTCTATAGTCTGCTCAAATGCCGATCAAAACATTGAACACTATGGTCTCCACCGCTTACAATCCCATCCCCATATGGTTTCAAGGGCCAAAAAAAAAAAAATAAAGGACATGAGCATAGTTATTCATCACCTAGATGTTAGTCCTAACTAATATACACATACAATACCAGTGCAAAAATGCCAACTAAAAGCTCCTGATTTATACTTCAGATTCTGAACCATATTCTTGTGCTTCATCAACTTCCTCTATTGGCTTCTGAAATGCAAATGGGTGTGGAGGCTCATCAACTCTTGAATTACCATCTAGTACTCTGACCACCTCCACCATGGAAGGCCTCATGCGATCATCCCTCTGAATGCACCAGAATACTATCCTTAATGCACGTTCAAGTTCCTCAGATTCTATTCCACCTTCAATTCTTTTATCGATCACATTTTCAGTTCTCCCTTCCTTCCATTCTCTATAAGCCCAATCGCGGACTTCCTCGTGATTTTGAGAGCCACTCAACAAAGTTAATACTAACTTCCCAAAATCCTCCACATCCTTCTCAGCTGAAAAACCACAGTATGATGCCTGGCCATCTATTCTTGCAAACCCAAAATCTGTCACTTTTGCAGCGAAGTTTTCATCCAATAGAACATTTTCACATTTCAAATTTCCATGGCTAACGAACTCCCTACACCCTGTGTGCAGATAACAGATGGCTTTTGCCACACTTGAGCATATGTCTATTCTTTTTCTCCAGTTTAGCTTCTTGCACAGAGTTGAATCATCTATATATTTATCCAGAGAACCATTTTTGGCATATTCATACACCATAAATCTATGGTTAGACTCGCAGCAATAACCCTCCAGCTTCACAAGGTTCTTATGATAGATGCTTCCCATCTTCATAACAGCGCCTCGGAACTTCCTTTCTTCAATGAATGCATTGAGATCTATGATTGTAACCTTGTGATTGTTTGGCATCAAACCCTTGAACATCTTTGGACCTATTTGGTCCTTGAAGCCCCCAGTGAGGCTCTTGATTTCTGAGAAAGATAAAACAGTTAGGCCCTTCAAGTTTGGGCTTGCAAGACCCGGGGTGGCTTTTTTCCTACTAGTAATAGAGCCTTTTCTTTTGTAGATGCAGAAACCAATTCCAAACTGAGCCACAACAAAGATTAAAAATGTGCCTGAGGCTGCTCCTATTAGGCAAGGAGGACAAAGCCCAGGAGGTTGTTTTGGTGGAGGCGATTGCTTCAGATTGGGATTTACAGCTAATGGATCTGAACATCTCTTGACAAAAGATATTGAGCTTAGAGATTCATATGCATAACCAGTGACATACTTAGTTTTCTTCATAGAGCACTGACCACTTCCATCATTGAAGTAGGTTGCAGATGTACACAGCGAATCATTCAGACATAACTGCTCACATTGTTGCAGACTACTAATGATAACTGAGTCGTTAGGGGGATATATTCCATATAGAAAAGTGCTCTTGAATGTAAGGATATCGGAGCCAGATTTGCATTCCTTATATGGGAGTGGGACCAAACAATTGCTACTATCAGTGAACTCAAAGGGGCACCTACAGTCAGTGGAGCCGGAGGCAGTGAACCCGCAGATACCACGTTGACCACAAGTTGCAAAGACCTTGCACTGATTCTCAACAGCTTGCCAGACTGGCTTCCAAATCTGTGCAGTTTCTATCCATGAATATAAGCGTAGATTGCCATCTGAATCGAGCCTAAGAAACCTGTAATTCACAGAATCATTGTGGTCTTCCCCGAACACTGACCAAACAGGCTTCAAACTTTGTTCCCGAAGTTGCAGTGCTCCACTGAGGGTGAGAAAAGCGCTGAGATTTGAAGCAGAAGGGCTATTGCTGACCCAGTAAACAACACTACTTTCCCAGTGCAGCTGCAATTGACCGGAAGAGTTCAAGTGTAGACTATAATAGCTGGATAATGAATTCTTGCTTGCAGCTCGAAGTGTTTGATTCATGTATAAACTCTGTCCTGGAAGAAGCGTATCAGAAGGATCATCAAAACTTTGCCAGACAATGTTTTGCTCTTTGTCCAGTAGAACAAGGTTGCCACTATCACGAAGAACAGCTGAAGCAACAGATAGATTGCCTGTTTTACTAGTCCATGTAGGGATTCCTCGTAAGGAATCAAACAGGACCAGCTCTCCTTGCTGAGTGAGATGGAAGTAGGACCTATTACTAACTGTGATGTCAGCTCCTGCAGTCCAAACAACTGTTTGCTGGCTAGTTGGCATAGGCATTGGATTGTAATGAATGCCAATACTAAACAGGTTAGGTTGATCTGAAGTGTTAAAGAATCTTAATGCAAAGTCACCGTTGGGGGAGACCCAACGGTCATTGTCACCCACAAAAAGTTTGGAACCCAATGGAATCTCAGCGATCACAAAGGAATTTAGCAAGAAGCCAATGAAAATGCATAGCAGGAATGGTGGTCTAAGGAGACGAAGCTCCTGTTCAATCATTTCTAGGCAAGTTCAGAGGCAATATAAGTGATATTACAGAGAAACCAACTCCCCCAGTGTCACAAATGGAACATTTTGCGTATCATCTTAGTACAATTTAGCCTGTACCTGAGAAAGTATGAGGTAACGAAGAGGATTTTTCTCAGGTTCCAATGGCACGGACGGGGGCGACTCGGTTGCAGAATGTCAAGGAATATTAGGTCCACAACGAAGACAAATTTGAAGGGCCCAGAAAACTTCAAAATGAATCAAATACAATTGATGAAGAAAATACTAAAGTTTGGTACCAACCTGAGAGAGTAAAGGTCAAAATCAGCGAGATTGAAGAACCAACATAAACAACCGTCATAATCATCTCAGAAGCATAGTAATGCCCACAACAAATTGACAAGGGAGCACCTCAAGTTTGACACGCTAATTTGAAAGAGGCCACTAGAAGAATTGACGGCCATACATTGTTAAGCAGGAGAGGAATATAGAATATCCAGAAGCCGAAGTCC
>JANTPZ010123180.1:0-11801 GCA_025593235.1 Vachellia pachyceras | reverse complement strand
GGGAACTGGTTTATGGAGTTCATAGAGAAGAGCTTGGAGAAGGGAATGAAGAAAGGGAAAGGGAAGGAAGAAGGAGGAAGAAAAGTTGGTCAGTCACTTATTCTCAAAGTGATAAACTGGGTTGAGGTTCATCAGTGTGATAGCAACAAGAGGCCTCTTCATCCAAAAGCAGCTCAGATAGCCCGCAAGTTAAGGATCAAAATGAAGAATCCTTGAGAGGGGGGGGGGGGAAGTCAAATACTGTATTTTTTTTTTCCCTTTTGGATTGATATATGTGTTGTTGTGTCTATTGAACAAACAAGATTTGAGATGTGTGACATATATATAGTCACTGTCCCAATTATAAGAATTTAGAAGATTGAAGCAATGTTTGATTATTCCTATTATTGATTATTACCTTCTTTTGAATAATGCTACCTTTTTGTATAAAATTGTACTGTCTGTAAAATATTTTTATAAAATTAGGGCTATTATTTTTTACTTCCTGTTCAAGGGGACCCGAATATGTAAGCATGTCCTTATTATTATTTTTTTTTTGACAATGTTCAATTCAATATTTTATTTTTTTCGGGTGAAATTCAAAATTTAAACTTTGGCAAAACATTTTAAAATGAATTTGTAACATATAAATAAATCACTAATTTTTTATAATGTAAATTATAAAGACGAAATTACTCTTGAAAGTTAAAATGAGACTTGGGGGGGGGGGCTTAGGGGATTGCGGTGTTGCTCTATTTTGGTATTGCTGAATTAAGCTAATGAATTTCAGTTTTTCATTCAAAGAAACAAAAAAGTTTACACGAGACATTACATCAAACACCACCAGAATAGGGAAGAGATCGACCAAATCTCAAGTTAAATTAGTTAACATTTGGGTCTAAATAAAAATCTGAGGCTCATTGTTGACCCTTTTTGGCTAACAATAAGTTAGAGTTGGGAATTCGAGCTGGCCCTTTACGAGCCCAGTCTATTTAGACCTGTTAATATAAAAGGGCTTGATTTTTAAGTTTGGCCCTTGAATTGACTAGCTCGAGCAGACCAGTGGGCTTTTGGTCCGTTTAACAAAAATATGATTTTTTTTCTTTTATTCAATTTAAATTAGTAAAATTTTTAATTTATAAATATTATCAAAATTAAATTTAAAAAAATAAAGTTAACAATATATTATAAACGAAAATTTCAAAACTGAACATGAAAATTGTTTTCAGTAGTAGTCACATGATTTATAAATAGAAGCAGAAGGATGTCTAACAGCTCGTTTGGTTGGATTTCATAAAAGATGATTACATGTAATCATGATATAATGGACTGATTACAACGTTTAGTTGCACTTATGTAACGTAAAAGGGATTACATTTTGTAATCCTGATTACATCATATTGATGCATCTGTATACTGCCACAACTAACAAATGGGGATACATACATTTTATAATTTATGTGGAAAGACATAATTACCATTATAATTTTTGATCTTATAAGGCTCTTATTGCTCTTTCTTCATTTTTCTATGCTTAGAATGGAAACATAAAAGGATAATGGTAAGTGAAGAAGCATGTTTGGACCACCCAAGAAGATAGCATGCTAGTTGAATGTCTACTCCAATTAAAAACCGATGGAAAATTTGTTGAGGATACACATTCAGTATAAATATGTTTACAGATCGTCAACCAACAAATTTTTTCATCAACAGAGGGATTTAAATTCATGAATTTGTGGGTTGAGCCAATTCATTATCAAATGAAGCATATATTACATTAAAGTTAAAAGTATAAATATTGCAATGTCATTGAAGGACAAAGAGATGGTAAAGGAGGGCTCGCCTTACATTGGGGAAAGAAAACCAGGGAAATGGGAGGGAAGCAATAAACTTTAGAAGGTAGGAATATTACCAAAGGAGAAAAGATGGCTACCAGCCACGTGCAAAAGAATTTGATCACTTAAGAAGTGGGTTTGTTAAAAAGAATTATTTTTTAAATTTTTTTTCCACAAAGATCATGCTATAGATAATTGAGCCTTGAGGGGTAGGATTAGGAAGCAAAAAATGACAGATTTTTATATATTCATTATCTCCAACTAACTTTAACTAACTTAGATAGTTAATGTACGATTGGGTTTAGTTAGTTAATGTACGGGTTATTTGAAAAGGCTAGAGGAGATGCTACAACTGATTTGAAGCTTCCAGGATGTGGTTTAAAAGCAAATCATCATTCAATGTCTAGGTTGGGGACATTCAAGAAGCAATGGCAGATTATATATGATATGGTACAAAATAAAAACACATCTAACTTTGGATGGAATTTTCATAAGAAGTATGTATCAGCCGAAGATCATGTATGGGAAGAATATGTAAAGGTAATTGTGTTATATGTTATTATGAATGTTTGGTGATGTTTAAATTATTACATCATTTTGTTTTTTATTTTCAGACTAAAAAAGAAGCTTGAAACTTCACGAATAGATGCTTACCCTATTTTGAAGAGTTCCTCACTGATGCATTGAAGGATCATGCAGCAGGATTGAGAGCAGAGATGCCTGCATCTTCTGGTGAGAATGATGAAGAAGATTCTAGAATTGAAGCAGAAGTCAATGTTGAATAGGTACCATAGACAGATACAAATTTAGCTTCATCTTAGCAACAAACTTTGCATCTAACTGATTTCCACACATATGCAAAATAAAAGAGAAGGAGTGGCCGGGATGCTGTAGAGTTCCTCACTGATGCATTGAAGGAATCTTCTTTCAACATGGACAACACAAAGATGAAGTTTGCCAACAATTTATGTAGGGAATTTGCATAAATGAGGATGGAGTCAAGAAGAATAGGTCCTATAGATTTAGAAAGAGTAGAGGAGATATATGGGCAACTTATTTGATATTAACAAGGCTCATATTGAAGATTACTGAGTCGGATGCATTCTCACTAGACCTAGAAGTCGAGATGTCTGCTTGGGTGCGTAGTCTTCTAGAATAGATGTGTAGTATCTTTAGATACTTTTGTTATTTTTAATGTTGTAAGGATTATCTCAACTCTTTATATTTAAATTGATAAAGATACTATATGACTGTTACATTCCTGTGCATGGATTTAATATTATCCTATCAGTTGAATTCAATATTTATATGCAAATTATACTCCTTATTGTAATACATATATAGACAATTTTAATTAACAAACATGTATTAACTAATATATATATATATATATTTAAACAGATGCCATCAATGAGAGTACTACCACACTACTGAAGGACAATGGTATCACCTAGCTACCTTTTGTTTGGATGTTGTTTTCCCTAAAGATACAATTTATATAGTGTTATAATATATATATATATATAAGAATTTTTAATTGATTATTTTTTTCAAACATTTGAACAAGGGATAATTTTGTTTATTAATTTATTGGTATATATATGCACGGTTATATATATATATATATGGGGGAGATGGACAAATCTAATCCATTATATTTTTATGTAGACAAGGCTAATTTTGTCTTTTACTATATTATTACCACCAATTTCCATGTTCTTTGTAATCCAACTGAAAATGTTTATACATATGCATCACATTTCCTTAATAGTGAACCAAACAAACTCATATAAACGTTGTTACATTACATTCCAATACATTTTATTACATTCAATGGCATTCCTTGGGATTCCATGAACCAAACGGGTAATAGATATTATTAATGTAAGAAATAAAATGATAGAGTCCACAATTTTACAACTAAACACATGAGCTTGTTGGATAAGAGTCTGCCCACGGGTCATGGGCATTTTTAAAATGTTTTTACTTTTTTTTTAAGTAAATCAAGTTAAAACAATATATTTTTAAGTTGGTCTTTGAAAAGTAGGTTATATGTGGAAAACAATATAACAAGTTTGATATTGAAATCGGAAAGAATAAGGATTCAAGGAGTAAAAATGTGTGTCTTTATATAGCATGCATAATAATTGGAAATAAACATTTGATTTGAAAGGATTTCTTCTAAAACTTGAAAGAAAATATAGAATTATTATAATGTAATGTATTAGATAAATGATAAGAAAAATTTTGCTTCAAAAATATTTTTTCTTTTCACATTTTTAGATTTTTATGGAGCATATGATTGACAAGAACACAAATTTAAAATAAATGTTTGATTTAAAAAGATTTATTTATGAAATTTGAAAGCAAATATAAGAATAAAGAATGTCTAAAATAAAATAATTTGGTTGGCCTAAATGGGTCACCTAGTAGCCAGCCCTTTTAGGTCCGCTTTCTTTTTTTACATTAAATTAAAGACTCAACCCACAATTTAAACGGGCCTAATCAGACCGGTCTGACGTGTTCAATCTATTTTGTCGGCTTTACAATCAACACATTGTAGTGGTCCCTTGTGTACATTATATATCTCAAGATCTTTTTAACAATATATCTACCACACCAAAGTGTTCATTTTCCAAACCCCCTTGTGTTCTTCAATCATGTAATTGCCAAAGATTTGTTTGACATTTATTACTTGTTCACTTTTATGTTGACCTTTATTACCTGTCCGGAGTTGGCGTCTATGGTAAAGTCCTTTTTCATATCCAAGTTTTTTAATCCACACTCATGTTTTTGTGTAATGTGCTTATGATTTTTTTCATATAAAAAATTAATTTTTATTAATATTATTTTGATTTTTTATTAAAAACACTAAACTATACGCACCTATAAATTTAAAGATGAATCGTGTATAACTCCTTTGAATTTTGGATTACAAATAATTTTTATATCTGCTACAAATTCTTAATTTTTGAAAGTTTACAATTAACCTCCAAAATTTTTATATTTATGCCAATAACTTGGACAATTAATTTTGTACATTGCTGACATGTATAATTTAAAGTTAAAAGATTTCATTTACTTATCAATCAAATTTTGAAGATGTTATATGCTTATATAAATACAGTTTAAGGAGTATACATAATTGGTAGTTAGAGGTTATTTTGAAAAATTTGAAAAGTCGAGAGGGCTATTTGTCTCCATTTTTAAGAGTTTTTTGTTTTTAAAAATAAGAAACAGAGATTTGTTTGGTGTTTTGTTTACAATTAGTTGTTTTTAAAAAAACAACAAATAGAGACTTGTTTTTAAAAATTAGAAAACAAAAACAACTTTTAGTTTTTTTTACATTTCTTAATACTTGTTTAGAAAAATTAAAGAACCATTTATTCTTCGATAGATAACTTTTTTCATTTAAAAACTTGATTATCATTGAAATTTCTGTCTTTACTTTAAGTATATTTATTTTCAAATATAATTTTTAAAACAATTATCCAAACAGATTTTAAAACTTGCTTTTAAAAACAATTTTATAAAACAGTATAAGTGTGTATTTGGGAACTCGTTGGGAAAAATGAGTTTACGGATTTCTAGATGGTTTTACGGAATTCAATATGATTTTTACGAAGTTTGAAATAGTTATATCTCATCTTGCCTGCACCGTTTGGGGAATAAAGTTCCCAAACAAGCACCAAAACTGTCTCGAAAACAAGAAAACAGAAGAGGGAAACAAACTGCGTCGTACCCTTAATATAAAAAATGATCAACTCTTTTATAATAATTAATAAAACTAAATAAATTACATAAAAATATTTATATTTATTATTTGTCTCAAAACTAATTTGACTAAATCGATATACAATCCACATTTATCATCCTTAATCTTCCAAAACATAGTCAACATAGTATTAATTTTAAAGAAACTTGAAATCTTTTTAGGTCTATTATTAAGTTTAAAATGTTGAACAAGTTCTTCATAAATGGTCCAAATTTAATTTTTTTTGGGTAATCTAGCATTATTTCAACAACTTTTACCACCTCAAATCTCAATCAAATGACTGACGCATATGGTGAGAAAATTAGTGAATTAATTGTGCAAAACAATTAGACAGCGCGTTATGATGCAGCACCACCAACAAGGCAGAGTTGCACCAGTAGAAATCTTAATTTATTCTGTGGTTAATGGCATTTTCAGTACAAATACCCAATATCAGAATCCTTTTTAAATTCCAATCAATTAGACCTAACATAATGACTACTAGCTCTAATATTTTTCCCCTATAATCAAATCCCAAAATTTAATACTCATGACTGCATCTCAGATAATTTTTGTGACGACACTTTTTAAGAAAACAGGCCTATGCATTGCAAAGCGTCGTCAATAATTCCAAACAGTTTACAAAACTTTCTTCAATCTATCTCTATTCTCAAATGACAATTATGTCGCAAGAGAATTTAATTTCTTCTAACAAATACACTTTTGACCTTCTTAGGAGAGAACACATAATCAAACTAGGGATTATTAACTGACACGGGAGAAAACAAATTATTGTCAGCACTAAGACAGATATCAAAGCACTTGCTATTCACAACTCTTGAAGATAAAGCCTACAAAATTTAACCTAATCTCCACCAGATCCTCAGTGGCCCAAAGTCACTGCGATAGCAAAATAAGAGCTGTCTAGACATGCAATGGAATCTTGAACCAATATCTAATGGAATATTGCATTAATGCGATGATGATCAGGCATTCCAATGTACACTTTTGGGTTAAAGACATAACCAACTTAGGGTGTGGTGGGGAAAAATTCTCCGTCCAGAAAAAAAAGTAGAGAATATGATATAAAACAAAAAAGAAAAATCACAGAATCAAGATTTTGACCTCATAGCAAGGCCTGTCTCTACCTTCTTTATTTCAAAAATAAGCATCCTCCACATCTTGAGAACGAACATTTCAGCTTCTTCATCTAAAATGGTTTGAAGCAGTTCCAGCATCTGCGATGCTTTCACATGTTCTTGCGTACTTGAAACTATATAATCTACCAGAGTCGTTTCTTCTTCACCCAAGAACTCTGTGATCTTCTTTGATATCCAGGGTCTCATTCTTTCATGCAACTGGTGCTGCAGGATCAAATGACGTGAAATTGACAATTTTCCAACAGGTTGGAATAGTCAAGAACAAGCTTTATTTTAATGAACTAAAAAAAGGAGATGGGCTAAGGAGAGTAAAGACCCCAAAAAAGCAAATACAGAGTATCAGCACATGCAAAAAAAAGTATGATCATTTTCAAAACTAAATTCTAAATTTTTCATGTAGTGTCCAACCCTAATCATCAAAACCTATAGACAAACATTGTAGGCATCAATAATCAATAAGTTTATAGGTGCATGTGATAGCAGCTCAACTCAATAAAGTGTTGCATGCAATCACTATGAATAGAAAGAAAGGCCATTCTCATTGAAATTAAATTTTCCATAAATATTTAAAGATATAAAAAATCAAAATGAGTAAACCAATGAGCTCCTCTCTAGACACAATGCATTAAGCATATTTTATCCCATTTTATCTTTCTTTCAATTCCAAAGAGCATACTAACTTCAAAGAAGTTTAATGAGATTCTTCCCTCCCCATATTATTGGAAATATTTTTTATGGATTCTAAAAATTTATAAAAAATACAAATATTTTGCTCTCTTAGCCATAAGAGAGAGCCTCTATATAAAGCATGCTCCTAGCTCTATATCCATACCTACATCTAACCAGCCACAAAAATATCCTCACATATCATCTAGCACCATATGCTAATCAAAACATTGGTGAGGATTTATGCAATCCGCTTTCAATACATTAAGAGTATAAATTGCACAACTGAATTTGCTAGATTAAGATCATTTACCTTGTCGTACACTGCCCAATTTATCTCATATGAGAAGAGCTCATCTTTGGTCTTTGGTATCATATCAATCAACTGCTTCGCACCTAATAGCTTTTTGTTATCCGATGTCTTCAGGTTCTCCAAACCACGACCTCGATCCCTGTCATGATCAGAAATCTTTTCCCTGCTTCCATCTTTGTTGTGAGAGCTATCTTCAGCATTCCTGTCCCTATCTCGGTAGTTAGACTTTTCACTAGAACGCTTACTTCTATCCCACTCTCCATCTACCTTCTCTTCCTTGCTATTGGCATGGGATAAACGCTTGGCAAATTCTGCAGCTGCAGCCAAATTTGAAGGTGGGGCCCCAGAAACAGTTGGTTGAACAGCCTGCAGTTCTTCAGTTGAGTAATCAATTGGAACCAGAGGCCTCATCTTTTTATCCTTGTGTGCATCATCATCATCCTCCTCATGGAAGACGGAAGGAACAGTAGTTCTTCTCCCAGAGCCAACCAAACCAAAACCCAACTTCTTAGCAGGGGCATTGCCACTCTGTCGTGTATCAGAAACACCAACTGATGCCATGGTTGATTCATCATTGATGCCATTTAGTGAATTACCATCACCTTTCATGCAAAGGCAGCCTGATCTTCAGTACAAAGAAAGTATAAAAAATGGATAAAATGAAAAATAATTTTAAGACTTACCTAAATGGTCTTCATAACCATGGTCCACTACGGTGTCTTGTTCAGTAACAATATTTTTGGCTTGATTAGTCATATCCTCAGTAGCCATACTTTTTTCACCACCACTGATGTTCTCAGAAAATAGCCTCAGCGCATCTCTCTGCTGCTTCAGTTGTTGATCCTCCTCAGCCCTCCTTTTGGCCTCGGCAATTTCTTCCTCTTCCTTTTGCCTGTCAGCCAGGTCCTCTTCCTTTTCCCGCAATCTTTTCTTTCGCTTCTCATCTAACGCACTTCTGCGCCACCTCTTCCTTAAATCATCATCCTCATCATCTTCATCATAAAGTATCTCCTTTCTACGTTTGCGCTCACGTTCTTTCTCCTTCTCCTTCTCATATTGACGTTCTTTCTCTTTCTCTCTTTCTCTATACTCCCAATCCTTCAAACATGCTTCGTATTGGCGTTCAGCCTCCTCAATCCTCCTCCTTTGTTCCCTCTCTTTCCTAATGCGTTCCCGCTCTGCTTCTCTCTCATATCTTTCAAGTTCCCTATCCTTTTCTCGTTTTAGTTCTCTATCTCGGTCTCTTTCTCTGCTCCTTCTATCATGCCTTCTATCAGGGGTCTCAGGCTTATCATGTTCACCGGTTGCTTTGTTCTCACTATTTGTCTCCTTGTCATTTTTATCATCGCCTGCTTCTGCAATTTAAACAGTAAAGTTAATTGTTAGACTACTTCTACAACAGTGGATAATAAGAAAGGGTATTCCTCCAAGGATAATTGTATCTAAAAATACTAAAAAGTCAATGAATGACAAATACAGCAAAAGTAAACTTCCTTCTGTCCACTTTCTCAACTCACCATTATTCACTGTATCTGCATCAGAGTCTCCATCTCTTGCTTTTGAAGCTTGCTCCAAAGCTGAGTCTGGAGGGCCATCAGGTGCTGCCAGTGCAGGAGGTGGAGGTAAAGGTCTCGTCTTCAGTCTCTCCTCTATCATGTTTGTAATCTTCTCTAAGGCCTCTCTATCAGCTTCCCTGTCTTCATCAGTAATGACACTGATATTTGTCACATTATGATTTTCCTTGTTCCCTGACTTACTGTCCTCTTTCTTTGGGTCATCAGGCTTTCCATCCTCTTTTGCATTCGAATGTTGGGCACTCTCCTCATCTTTCTCAGATCCGTCAGCTTGAGTATCCTTTTGCAAGTTCTCATTTTTCTTCTTAACATACTTCTCCAAATATTCTTTTGTAGCGTCATTAGGATTGACCTGTTAGTCACGTAACAAGAATATAACTCATTAAACAAAGGATAACAAAGGCCAAACAACCTTGCAATCAGATCGAAGTATTTGATGGAAGATATATTTTCCATACATTAACTCCATTGATAAGCCCCCATTGCACTATTATGAACTGTTCAGTTAATTCAAGAACGCAATAAACTAGTCCCAATACAAACCTACTGAAGAAGGGAAAGATGAGGTTATTATGAACTGTTCAGTTAATTGACCTATTAAACTAGTCCCATTGCACTATTATGAACTGTTCAGTTAATTGACTAGGTTTGGACTTTGGACTCCACAGGGATTGATGAAAACAAGTCAGAAACAGCCATAAGAAACTAGTGTAGGCTATTTTGCACCCAGATTTCACAAAAAAAAAAAAAAGGCATGTTTAATTACTTGGAATGCTGAAAACAAGGCAGAAACAGCCATAAGAAACTAGTGTAGGCTATTTTGCACCCAGATTTCACAAAAAATGGCATCTTTAATTATTTGGCATGCCGAATAAGAGCATGCCATACAATATATGCCAAGATAATTTATCTTAATATGATATTTGGCATCCACAACAAATTGTATCGTCTTGTTCAGCCATGGTGTTCTTTAAGCAGTCACTATATATACCACAACTAAGGGCAAACAGAATAGGTCCCGAGAGATAAGGAGCTCAGGTCAAAAGAAAGGGAAATTTTTTTTTGGAGGGGCTGGGGGTTGGAGTCGCCTTGCCCTCCGTCCTTATACATCCAGATCACTGCACTACTATAGCATAAATTTAAAAATTTCACTGTTTTATATAATTCTCAACAAATACACGCGTGTGATCATACCATGTTACGCAATCCACTATGCTATACATTGATGTAACACACAAAAAGAAAGAAATAGGATGAATTGGCTTACACAATACTAGCACCATTCAATGTTCCTTATACTAGCAACATTTGTTCCTTGTAATAGCAACATATCTTACATAGCAGGATTTAAAAAAAAAAAAAGGAAGAACCCCTTACTTCATGCAAAAATTCCTCTCATCATGCCAAAAGTATTTCTTCAAATAGCACTAAATCAAAACAAAGACAGCAAACAGTTTATAACATCTCAAGAACTCTTTTTTTTTTTGTGACCTTATCTTCTGCTTCTCATACCAGCATTTGAGCTCAGGACCCCAACTTTAAACCCTGAAGGACTCGCCACTAAGACCAAATATGCTAGTAACATCTCAAGAATCTAATTATCCAGTAATTCAACTGCCTGAACTAAAATCTTGTCAATAAGATGAAGAATTACTTTCATACTTTTTACATCTCATAGTAAAACAGATAAGTGAAGATAACTCTAAAAACATAGATTTCTAGAAAAAGTGATTGAAGATACCGTTAATTCTTGCCCATCAATATTTAATTTATTAAGCAGACGCAATGCACGGAGAACACCTTCTGCAGACTCAAACTCCCAAAATCCAAAGCTTAAAGGAGTTCCATTCGTTGGATTTTGAGGACGTTTCCAACTCTTGATAGGTCCACATAACTGCAAGAAAGAACATAATATACACATCAAAACTCAGATTTTAAGCCAGATTTTCAACGTCATTTTAGGAAATTTGAGAGAATTACATGAGTGAGCCCAAATGAACTTGCTCTTGAACAGGAAGCATAAAAATGTTGAAATTTACCTGAAGTAGTGAAAGCATAAATTCATTTTCCACTGTTGACGCAATCTTTCCAATATAAACTGTAGTTTGTGGTTTATCAGCTGCAGTAACACTAGGAGCAACCACTGGTCTAATCACAGGGGGGATGACAGGGCGAACAGGAGGGATTCCAGCAACAGGAGGGCGTGATACAGCTGGAAGTACATTTACAGCTCCAGGTGGGCGTGGAGGAAATGGATGACGAATCATAGTTCCATAAGGAGGTGGATAGCGAGGCATTCCTGCACAAAGTCAAACAAACATCTATGCGATATATCAGAGCATAGTCACGACTGGAAATGTACCAAGAACTATTATGAATGGCAATAAAAATGTGTCAAGAAAATTGTGACAGTAACAAATGAATGTTGTTACCACACATCAAAAGCATAACATAGATGGCAGCACATCCACAAATCACCTTCTGAGATATGACACCTGAAGCAGAAATTAAGAAGTACCA
>JANTPZ010123179.1:0-25749 GCA_025593235.1 Vachellia pachyceras | reverse complement strand
ACGCTTGTGACATTCCGCCCTTGTATCATGAGACTTTTCTCCAAGCCAAGGTACCGTATAGCCCCCTCTCCTCAGCAGGATCTTTCTTCACACACTACAATGCACCACTACAACAGGAATCTGGGATTGAGCTCAGCTGTATGAGTGATTTAGTATGGCACTCATTTGCAAAAAGAGGGAAAAATGATTTAGTCGGTCTCTTTAATTGTTTGCATTTAAAAATTTCTTATTGATGAAAACCCTCATCAGAATATGCAATCGATAGGATTCTTTTAGGAAAATGATTATAAATTTGTCACACAAATCCCTTGATTAAATTTTATATTTAGGATTACATAAGAATATTTTTAATAATAAACCCCCTCATCATTTATGGAAATGCAGATATAAAATAATCATGAGCTTCTCTACATCTCAAAAGGGATTAATCCTTGGATATAAGCTAAAAAAATTGAGTTCAGCTTACCTGATTACATTTAACCAGATGAGGCCTCTCTAGATTGCTCGCGTCCTTCCTTCTCAGTGGACAAAGAAATCTTGTTTCTATCAAAGCGCTGCTTTCTAGATTTTTTCTCATCGAAGACATAGCTATATTTCTCCAGTACCCTGTCTTTCTCTGGTACACGACCCAACATCTCATATGCATTTGCCACCTTCTGAATGATCAATTTATCCTTTGGTTTACGATCAAAAGCTTCCAGTCCCTTGAAAAGCTTCTTTAAAACCAAGTCAGAACATAAAACCTAGGTTGTAGTGTAATGTTTATGTAGTCTAAATAAACACAGATTTGAGACATAAATCATTCACCAAAAAACCCCAAATAGCCATAAATTAACAAAAGTGCTCGTTTAGGAAATGTCCCCATGTAGGCTTTTAGCTATCAGCGGATTGGTTTGAGGGCACCCCCCAAAAACATTTGTTTCTGAATAACTTAGAGCTCTCATCAACCGCAATTCCCCTTCTTATGAACATAAATGTCTTCAGAAGATGAAGATCACTTGCTACTTAACTTATCAAACAATCGACAGGGTTCAAGGCAGAGAAAATCCAAGACATCGCAGCAGTAAGTAAATGCCTATGGTACTATTGTAGTTTCAAATTTGAACAAATTATATCAGCGAAATGATCAATAATAGCATTACCACCTTTAACTAGAGAATGATTGAAACCACTGTATCGTACTGCTGTATCTTGTCTCCATTATTAAGACAAAATGTAGAGAAGGATCAACTTATCATCGATACAACAAAATCCATAAATTAAAAGATGATATTATTTCTCAAAAACATGAGAAATTTCAAAAAGGAAGCTTACCCGTACAAGATCCTCCAACATGTTGTTTCGGTAATACACTGTTATCATGAGATGGCATAATTGCCAAGGAACTGAATGCAGATCACAGCCAATTTTTTTCTCCCAAAATTCATGTGCTTCTTGAACTCTGTGATCCATGTCTAAAGCTCGAATCAATTGACCATATGTTCCCATCGTAGTACCCTGCCCCTTACTCAGCATCCACTTAATTATCTTAAATAGGATATTAAAGGCACAGATTAACTTTATGAACAAGAATTGTCACAATAAGATTACAGGATGAAAGTGAATTGCTGTTAAGATCAGTTTTCCTATAACCTAAAAATTAGCAGTAAATCCTCCAGGTGTCTTACAACTCAAAATATGGCCTAAAACTAGCACATTAACAAATGTCAAAATCACGACAGAATGCAATAGAAAGAACATCAATTCGGTTAAATTCCCTATGGGTGAAAAGAAGCCTGTAATGCAAGAAAGAAAATATCTTTTTTTTATTTTTTAAATACAAAGGCAAGCCTAAGCTTGAAATAGCCTAACTAGACCAAGAGGAAGAAGCCTCAGCGTGATGCTTGTCGAACAGGAAACAATTCCTGCATCTCGGTGGAAGAAAAATGATATCTTAAATAGCCCCAAAACCTCTTAAAATTACTTCCTGTCAATGTATTGATAATTTCTCGCAAAAATAAGTAGATAATAATAATTATACAAACAGAAGTGGCTGGTTGTTGAATTATCTATATGGGCATAAAGAATTTATACTCTATAACCCGCTATCACTTGATTTTATCAGTACAAAATACAACATAACTAGCCAATTGGGATATGTTTAATGTTAATCACATAAAGCAGTGGCCTGCTCTTTAGCCTGATTTCAAGCAAGAGAATTGCTATAATCCATTTTATAATGTCTGCAATGTTACCCTTTCCCAGAGTAGAACCCACCTTACCATATGCCTACAATCTTCTCTCTATCAATTCAATTCCTTTTTCCTTTGTTGGATGTACTTACAAAACGATAGTGCATAAGTAGAAGAGGAAGAAGTAAGAGAAATGATGATTTACTCATACTTGCACAACTCTATGCCACTGCTGTTCCTTCTCAAGGGCAATCAAAGTCCTCTTCAATGCAACCATGGGAAACTTTTGCTCCCAGGCAACCCAGGCATCCAGAGCACCATAAACAGCTTCCTTACTCTCATTGAGATTGAGAAGCTGCATTATTTAGTTTAAATCAACTCACCATCTTGATAAGTATACCTGGTATTTGTTTATTGTACAGATATGCACTTACTGTTGTCAAAAGAAAATTCATCTTATCTCTTTTAGGTACATTTTCCCCAATAAGACGCTTTTGCGTCTCTCCATCTTTCTGCTCGGGAGAATGGTTTGTCTGTGACTGTGAGGCAAATTGGTGCCACAAAATAAATTGATGAATCAATCAGTCAAGAGAAATTTTCCCTCAAAAATGAAATTACCAGAGATTGAGAACGTCATACGAAATTATTATGATAAAAGAAAACATGAATACATTGTGCTAACTAGCATAATTTTTGCTTTATGATTTTAGAAACATTTCTACATACAATAGCCATAGGTTCAACAAACAAATGAAAATGCATCAGAAGTCGGAAAACAGAAAGTTAAGATACTCATGACCAATAAATTATAGAGCTTCAATTGGACCAAGAGTAAATTACCACACTAACATGGATGGCTCTCTGTGGATTTCATCTTAAACCATCTAACATGAAGTCACATATTTAGACCATGAACGGTACATGACACACAAATTACTGCGTACTCGCTCCATTCTAACGAAAGAGGGATGGAAACATAGAAGGAGAAAGAGAATAAAGAGCATATATCAGTAATTGATACAAACCTGTAAGGACATGGAATCTAGTGCATCAGTTGAGACAAAAGGTTGGGGCACGTTAGAGTACAAGGCATGGTCCATCATGTTACCAGTTACTTTGAGGCGATTCATTCTACCAAGCTGCAGAAAGTACAAACTATCGCTTAAAGCATACCCTACAGAATTACAAAGGAAGAGATACTGCTACAAACTGAAAAATGGGAATAAATGCATAATATGAAGTGTGAGAAACAGTTAAATACTCACGATATACGAGATTCGGGGTGACCTCCACATGGCGGTGAAACTCGCAATAATCCAGAACTTCAAAAACAAAAATTGCAACAGTACAGTTACAAAAAGCAAAAGCGGTTCTTCCTTCTATTATTCTGCCTCAATATTACTTGCCACAAACCTCTGCTCCAAGTTCTGACCCCGCCAGCCGCCAGGGATTAGCCGGAGGAAGGGAACGCTGTTCTTTTTATTCGAATCCGAGCGACGGGCGAGACGACGGGGATCGAGAGTCTGCGACACATGGACCGCTGGATTTCAGAGCAATCAAGGCCCATACTCAGGCCCAACAACGGGGATGCGTTTACGGGGGAAATGGAGAGGTAGCTTTTAATTTATGAGAGGGGCGAACCTCCAGAGATTGGATGGGAAATCGAAAAAAATAAATTTTATCTGAGGGAATTACTCCAAGTGAGAATTAATTATTAAAAAAAATTTCAATAACAAGCGGGAAGTATAATTTTTTTCATTTCTTATATTTTTTATCAATGTTGTCATTTTTTATATTAGAACTTATTATTGCATAGTCTTCAATTATTATTTGATTTTTTTAGTAATTAAATCCCTTCCTTATAACCTTACCTCTTTAGGAGGAAGAATCAATCAGGGTACATTTTGGCAGAAAGTGGCTAATATTTTGTAATATGATAAATCAATGTTTGGATTTTCACTAAAATAAATTGTTCATATTTAATGTTTGACAATATTCATAATAAGATTATTTCGGGTAAGAGAATAAGAGTTTAAGAGGAGGAGGACCAAAATTTAGATTTTATTTTAAAGAAATTATTGAAGACTAAAAATTTAAAATGTGACTTTTTTTTATGTGAAAAGGGCAGAGCCCAGACAAATACAAAAACAGACAAACTATCTACGAGGGAGACAAACTCCCTCAATGTCCTCATTAACAATCGTAGAAACAGCTTCAGGAGGCGTCTCCCAAATAGCTTTCTTACTTCCTAGATCAGCGCTCAATTTCACAAGGATGTCAGCACACCTATTCCCCTCTCTAAAAGTATGACTCACCACAACCTGTCAATCCTGCTCCATCAGCATCCTAATCCTTCTACTTAGATGAAAACAGCCATTCACCCCTCGCCTGGCCTTCACATCGTCCACCACTTGGGCTACATCAATTTCAATTATAATTTTCATGAAACCCATATCCCATGCCAACTGTAATCCTTCAGCTATCCCCCACAATTCTACAGTTACCACATTACTGGGATCTAACTGACATGAAAAGCCTCTGAACCATTCACCCTGATCTCCCCTTATAACCCCTCCACAGCCAGCTATCCCTGCTCCACTCACCATTCCATCAGTATTAATCTTGCACCACCCTGGAGCAAGTTTTTGCTACTTCACCATTATTACTTCCGATCCTCCGTTAGTCTCCGAAATGTCCTCCCATTTACAGTTATATTGTGCCAGATAATGAAGACCTAGTCTCTCACTTCTATAGGTACCAACACGTCACAGCAAATTTTTCCGGCCACCGGAAATCCTACTGCTCCTTCTCTCTCCTAAGAACATTCTATTTAATCCAGCTCTTAAATTCCAGCTTGAAGAACTTCTCATCATCACTGTTGTTCATTAACTTCTTCCATACTATTAATGACATTGGGCAGTCTCGCAGTGCGTGAATAGTCTCCTCACGTTTTTGACTACAGACTAGACAGATATCAGACTCCCCCCCCATTTGCTTGTTTGAATCTTAGTCGCCACTCTGTCATGCATTGCCAACCAGATGAACATTTTGACACGTTCAGGAACTCTGATTTTCCAAATGGCCTTCCATGCTCTATTTGGAACACCTTCTCCCTTCCCTCTCAACCACTGGTATGCCGAAGCTGTAGAAAACATACCATTTGGAGACAATCTCCATATCGCTTGGTCCTGCCCTCCATCTAGTAAAGGTGTCGGCATCTCCATAATGCTACTTCTAATAGGGTCTGGTATGATTGCATTTAGAGCTCCCAATTCCCACTCTCCTTCTTCATTCAATAATTCATTAACTTTCATTTTCCTCTCAATAAATTCACTTTCAGGAACATAGCTGCTTAAGGTAACCGCATTATTAATCCACCTGTCAGTCCAAACATTAGTGTTAGAGCCATCTCTAATTTCCATTGCAATATTCTCCCGCATTCTTGGCCATAATCTCACTAATTCCTTCCAAAGCCTTGAGTCTCCAGCTTTAGCTTCAAAACTCCCCTCCTGTTGCAAAGTCCTTCCATATTTCCCATTCAGAACTTGAACCCATAAGTCATTGGGGCTGGTTTTAATCTTCCACAACAGCTTACATAATAAGGCCTCATTCATATCCTTCAAAGACTTGATACTCATTCCTCCATCCTCTTTCGGGTTGCATAAGGTTTTCCACGCCACTGCATGCCATTTCCTGTCTCCTCCTTGCTCCCCCCAGATAAAACTCCTATGTGCTCTCTCCAAATCCTCCAATATACTCTGAGGCAATTTATCATGTTGCATAGGATAAAGAGCCATAGGTCCTGCCACTGATTTCACTAGCGTAATCCTCCCAGCTAGTGATAAGCTATTAGCCTTCCAACCACTTAACCTTTTATGGACCCTTTCCACTATTCTCTTATATTTCTCTTTTCTCTTCCTAGTGTGGGTGATTTCAGCCCCAAAGTATCTTCCCAAATCCTCCACCTCCTTGAAGCCGCAGCTCCCACATATTTGCCTCCTTAGCTGTTTCTTGACATTCGGCGAGAAAAAGATGTGTTTTTTCTCTACTCACTGTATGCCCAGAGATTTCTCCAAATTCCTGCAACACCATTCGAACAAAATCAATTTGGCTTGTACATGTTTATGCAAAAATAACAAGATCGTCAGCAAACATCATGTGTGAGATGACCGGTCCCTTTCGCCCTGCTCTCAGACCTTTCCATTTTCTCTCTCTCACTTTATCTAAGATTAGATGAGTTAGCTTCTCCATGCTGAGTACAAACAGATAGGGGGCACCAGATCCCCTTGCCTTATTCCTCTAGAAGGCTTAAACTCCTCCAGCTTCTCTCCTTGCCAAATAATACTGGTAGTTGTGGTTGTTATACAGCTGATAATCCTCTCTCTCATCTGTTTAGGGCACCCAATTTCAATCAAGATACTCTTCATAAAACCCCAACTAATTTTGTCGTAGGCTTTTTCCAAGTCCACCTTAATAGCCATGTATCCCTTTTTTCCTCTCTTCTTCTTCATTAAATGAATAAGTTCGTTGTCAATTATAATATTGTCATGAATGCTTCTTCTAGGCACAAAGCTCACTTGATACGGCGAGATCAGCTTCATCATTATTTTCTTCAATCTTTTCACCATAATCTTTGTGAATGTTTTATATATTACATTACACAAAGAAATTGGCCTCAACTACGACACCCTTTTTGGCTTGTCAACTTTAGGAACTAAAGTCACCACAGTCTTGTTCACTTCTCTGATGCTATCTGGGCGGTCCCACATCTCCTTCACAGCTTTGATCACATCTCTCCCTACAATGTCCTAATTTTTTTGGAAAAAGATAGCTGGGTATCCATCTGCACCTGGAGCCTTCAATCCCCCTATTGAAAAAATTGCTTCTCTGATTTCACCTTCATCCAGGGCTACTCCAAACCGTTTCCACTCTTCGCTGCTAATTTGAGGCCATCCATGCCTAGTATTGTACCATCCCCTATGCTCATTCTCTTCCTGGAACAGGTCTTAGAAGAATTTGTTAATAAGACACCCTACCTCCTTCTTCCCTTCAACCCAATTATTATTCTCATCTTTAAGCATCATAATTCTTGCTCTCCTTCTTTTTATGTTGGGAAGAAATGTTGAATGTGACTTTTTATTATTCCCTTCAACCCTAAAATGTGACTTTTGTGTAAGAAGAAATGTTGAATGATGAGCTCAAGGAATTCTTGGATAAGAGGATTTTGTTTGTTGTTTTTATCATCATCACTCATCTACTAAGGGCTTGTTTGGAAGATATTTCGAAAATAGCTTTTACAGATTCTGAGATAAAATCTAGGTTTTGGAGAATAGATTTTGGAAAATGGCTTTTATAGATTCCGAGGCAAAACATAGGTTTTGAAAAGTGATTTAGGTTTAGGAAGGTATTGGTTGTGTTTGGAGGAGCTTCTGGACTCCCTAAAAGCACTTTCAACAGTGTTTTTCGTAAAATGAGATAATCTCCTCCACATATTTACCTCGGCTTGCGTAAAAGTACTTCTCTACCGTGTTCCCAAACGGACTCATTAGCTGTTACGGATTCCGAGGCAAAAAAGTTGGTAGGAAAGAGGAAAGAGAACGAATGAAAAGTAGGAAATATGAAAGAGAAGAGAGAGAAAGTAAGAGAGATGAAAGAAAAAGTAGGAAAGAGGAAAGAAAAAGAAGGAAAAAAGTAGGAAAGAAGAAAGAGAAAGAAGGGAGCAAGTAGGAAAGAGGAAAAAGTAGGAAAAAGAAAACATAGGTTTCAAACCGAGATTTTGTAACTAAAATGGTTTTTTTGAAAATTTTTTGTGATTGGACAAAGCCTAGGTTTTGGGATAAAACCTAGATTTTGAAACCAAACCTAAGTTTGAGAAAGAGGATACAAACAAGCCCTTAAATAAATTATTAACGATCCTACATGAATCTAAAACCTCTGTGATGGGTACCACTCACGTCAATAAACTACTGGATCCGTTTGGGAATGTGGTGTAAAAGTGCTTTTACATAAATCGGGGTAAATATATGAGGAAATTATCTCATTTTATAGAAAAACAATGTTGAACATGCTTTTAACTTTTCCAAACGGAATGTCAAACAATCTCATTTTTTATTATTTATATTATTTAAACTATTTTAATATCTAGACTTTAGATGATCTTATTTTTTGTAGTTAGTACATGATAATTTGCTTATTTGATTTTCACGTTCAAATTATGTTGCATACAAGTTGAGATAAAACTCCTCTCAGGTATTTATTTTAAAATCCTTACTATCACTTTTCCAAACACGTTATTTCCACGCATAACCAAAATGTCAGAGGCCCTTGTTATTTTTACAATTTACATTAACCTTGGTAAAATCTCGAAACAATAAATAATAGCAAGATAAAATAAAAATTTTATTAAAAGTACAATTATTAAAATCACTCATTTTAGGTGGCCAAACAAGAAATTACTCACTTTAAACCTTTTATTTTTCTTCTTTTCCACCTAAGAGTGATGTGGTCATTTATTAGGTGCCTAATACCATTCAATGCTTCTTTAAAACACTTCCTCATTAGCGATTAGCTTAGCGTAAATGAGAGGTTTAGCTTGGGATCACCATTTTGGAAACACTCATGTCATGTTTGGTATGATGGAATTGGGAGGTGGAATTTAAAATGGAATTCATTTCCTATACTTGGTATGGTGGAATTGGGAGGTGGAATTGAAAATGGAATTCAAAATGGGTAGAAATGAATTCCATGATGTAATCTATGGAATTGTATTCAATTCCATGGAATTGATTTTTTGGTCTCATTTTTTTTTCTATATTTATATCCATTTCTATCTCCATGTACATCCTTATTTCCATCTTCATTTCCATCTCCACCAAAATCAATTTCAACTTACCAAACAAGCCATCAGGTTTAGATAACCTTGATCACTAATTATATTTTGAAGAATAAAATTGAGACATTTTTTATTAATAAAAGTTTATATGAATTAAGTCTCAACAAATATTAAAGCTTGCACTAGGTAATAGGTTTCGTACTAGCAAGCTAAAAAGTCATTGACAATTCCTCCGCCCGTCCAAAATAATTGCAGCATTGATATTTTAGCTTCTATTTTGTTGAGCTTATTTTATATGGAAAATAGATGAAAAATCCTTATTTAAAAGAATCTAATATATTTTTATATACACAATTTACTTGTATAATATTTTATATAAAAAATATAGAAACTCCGGTCCAGATTTTTCTTACTGGAAAAATTTTTAAATAAGCATTTCTTACCGATTTTTCCCTTTTTATTTTTGTTTAGTGGTGTATTACAACTTTTGTAGAAGTAAGTTACTTTTTTGAAGATTTAAAAAATTAGAATACTTATGTATATTACGAGATTATATATCTATTAAATTAAGAAAATTAATTTTAAAAATGATAAATATAATAGTTAATTAATTTTTTAACCTCTGAAAAAAAAAAAGCGTTACTATTTTTTCTTTTTATCATAAAAGTCATGACAACTACCAATGAGTATTGACTAATAACAATTAAAGGGTTGAAATAGTGGCGCTTTGCATCTCTATTTTTCCGCCAAGCACCAATCAATTCACTCCTCCCCACTCACTGCGTTTTCATCTTCTGTCTCTTTCTCACTCTCTCCTCCTCCTCCTCCTCCTCCTCTTCAATCTTCTATCAAAATTCTCAGAACCAGGAATAGAACCCCCTTTCTCCTTCATTCTCATTTGCCTTTTTGCTTCTTCCTCTAATCCATTCCATCATAATGAAGACGAACAATTAAAAATCTCCACTTTTTCGTTCCTACCAGATTCTTACCTGTCATTCACCTTCTTCTTCTTCTTCTTCTTCTTCTTCTTCTTCTTCTTCAGGACTGTTCATTCCCTCATGTTATCATTTCCCTACATTGTTTTCTACTTTGTTTTCCTCTCTATCCCTTTTTTCTTCGTTCTCGCCCCACAATACCGGGGTAACCGCTCCCTCTCCCACCTCGCCGCCGCCGATATCAACAGTCTTCATCTCCTTCGTGGACCCGCCACCGTTGGCGCTGTTTATCCCGCTTCTGGAATCTCTCGCTCCAGCATCACTACCACTAATCCAAGACCCAAAATTGCATTCCTCTTCCTCACCAACTCAAATCTCTCATTCGCTCCCTTATGGGAAAAGTTCTTCGAAGGAAACCACGATCTCTTCAACATATACATCCACTCAGATCCATCTGTTACTGTAATTCCTCCCGGCGGTGTCTTCCGTAACAGATTCATCCCCTCGAAGAAGACATATCGCGCGTCGCCCACGCTCATCTCCGCCGCTCGCCGTCTCCTCGCTGCGGCTCTCGTCAATGACACGTCAAATCAATACTTCGCTCTCGTGTCCCAGCATTGTATCCCTCTCCATTCCTTCCGTTTCATGTACGATTACCTATTCAAGAGTGCGTCATCCTTAACCTCTTTGATCAGTTGGGGTTCATCAGAGCAATCTCTGTACAAAAGCTTCATCGAGATTCTCTCCGATGAGCCGAATCTCTTCGAACGATATGCGGCTCGTGGCTTGAACGCGATGCTACCGGAAGTACCTTTCGATGAATTCCGGGTCGGATCTCAGTTCTTCGTATTGACAAGGCGACACGCAGCGCTGGTGGTCAAAGATCGGAGGCTTTGGAGGAAGTTCAAGCTTCCTTGTGTGAGCGAAGAACCGTGCTACCCGGAGGAGCACTACTTTCCGACGCTTCTGTCCATGGAGGATCCGGAGGGGTGTGCCGGATTCACACTGACGAGAGTGAACTGGACGGGTTGTTGGGATGGGCACCCGCACCTGTACACCCCGCTGGAGGTATCGCCGGAGCTAGTTCACCAACTGAGAGTCTCGAACTCCAGCTTTCCATACTTGTTCGCGAGGAAATTCTCGCCGGAGTGTTTACCCGTATTGATGGATCTTGCCGATGATGTGATATTCCGGGATTGAAATGATCATATAAAGTGCCGGTCCCAATCTTTTTAACTGTGATTGTACTTTTGGCTGGCACAAAAAAAAACACAGGAAACCTTCCAAGTGTACTGCATAAAAAGCTTAAGTGCGGTGAACAATCCCGGTGTAATCTTTGCCAAGCTTGAAGTAATGAGAAACTGTTACTTGTGTGTCTGTTTTATTTTTTTTTTGCAACTTTTCTTTCATTTGGGAAGGCTCATTTCTTAACTAGTTTTTTGTTCATATAAGAGCTTGTATTTTTTTAATGTAAGGTTGGAAATAGTTTTTACAGATTTCAAGGTAAAATCTAAGTTTTGAAGAATAGATTTTGGAAAATAGTTTTTATAGATTCCGAGACAAAATCTAGATTTTGAAAAGTGATTTATGTTTGGGAAGTTATTAGCTTTTACGGATTCCGAGATAAAAAAAGTGGGTATGAAAGAGGAAAGTAAGAAAGAGAAAGAGAGAGAAAGTAGGAAAGAAGAAAAAGTAGGAAAAAAAACTTAGGTTTCAAAATCTATGTTTCAAACTAAGGTTTTGTAACCAAAATAATTTTTGGAAAAAAAAATTTGCTTGGACAAAACCTCAGTTTTGAGGTAAAACCTAAATTTTAAAACTAAGCCTAGGTTTCAAAAGTGGTTGCTAAACCAACTCTAAATCAATTGACAAGCATGTCAAGTTACTTTTATGCCTTGTTAACCTCATCATATCAAAATCCACTTCACATGTCAAATGACATACCTAAATTGATCCGGAAGTATATAGTGGGTCCGTTTGAATAAGTGGTGGGAGAGGTGATTTTTGGTAGAATATCTTTTAGAAAAAGAATTTTGGTTAGAAGTTCAAAAACGTAATATAATTTATGTTTAAAAGAAAAAAATTGTTTGGATAAATGATATCTCGTTAAATAATGCATCCATATAGATATATATATTAATATCTTATGGTAATTTTTAAAAAAATAAAATTGAAAATTGTTTGGATTATCAATTGAAAAGTAAGTTTTGATATAAAATGAATTAAAAAATCATGAAATTTATTAAATAATAAATATTTACATTATATTTGTGTAATGTGATAATTTTATATAGAAATTTAAAATTATTAAAATAAAAGGATAAAATAAAAGAATAAGTTACTTTCTATGAAAAGAAAAAACTTGTTTGAATAAATGATATCTCGTTAAATAATGCATCCATATATATATTAATATCTTATGGTAATTTTTTAAAAAATAAAATTGAAAATTGTTTGGATTATCCATTGAAAAAGTAAGTTTTGATATAAAATGAATTAAAAATCATGAAATTTATTAAATAATAAATATTTACATTATATTTGTGTAATGTGATAATTTTATATAGAAATTTAAAATTATTAAAATAAAAGGATAAAATAAAAGAATAAGTTACTTTCTATGAAAAGAAAAAACTTGTTTGAATAAATGATATCTCGTTAAATAATGCATCCATATATATATTAATATCTTATGGTAATTTTTTAAAAAATAAAATTGAAAATTGTTTGGATTATCCATTGAAAAAGTAAGTTTTGATATAAAATGAATTAAAAATCATGAAATTTATTAAATAATAAATATTTACATTATATTTGTGTAATGTGATAATTTTATATAGAAATTTAAAATTATTAAAATAAAAGGATAACATATTATTAAAAAAATTGTAAATGCTAGAAAGAATTAGTGACTTATATACCCATATAAAATGATAATTTTGGGTTAAAAACTGTCCCTAATGGATAGATTTAACAGACCTTTTTAAAAGGAAAAACATGACTTCATAGAGGTGGAAAAATTGTCAGAGAAGGCTGTCAGTGTGATGACTGATGAGTGAGATGGCCATTAACGCTACACAACAATCAAAGCCGACAAAGGTGGAAATTTTTTTTCTCCCGTTCTCCCTCAATGCTCCCTTCATTAGTTAGCTCTGGGCAGAAGCCACTTTTAACTTAAAAGTTATTCGATGTGTTTGGTAACTATGAGCTTATTTTTATAAGTACGATTAACAGTGTTTTTTCGTAAAATAAGACAATCTCTTCTATATATTTATCTCAACTTATGTAGATAAACACTTATAAATGGTTTATGACAATTTGTCAAACGGACCCATTCTTGTGAAAAGTTTTTTCAAAATATTTCTACAATGTGCTTTTACTCAAAAAAAAAAAAAACTGCTTTTGGTTCACAAAACGCTCTACGAAACGATACCATTAAAACCTTAGTTTACCTGACGCCTTAATAAATAACTGACTGTAGGAAAATTATTATAAGATTTGAAGAAAGATATTTAATTATTAAAACATCTGTTATTAAATTTCTTTAGTGATTAAGTCATTTTCTTGGGATTTCATATTAATTTCGTTAAATGTATGAACAGGTACAGTGCATTGTCTTGCTTGATGTACGGCATTATTATTGAGGAGGAAGAAGCTTCTATTATGGGTTAATTAGTGTGATCAGTTTACATATGCTAGGAGAGTCTCTTAATCAGAAGTTACAAACCAATAGATCGCTGAAAATGTGTAGATGGACTCTTTTCATAAATTAAGGATATTCCTCCCATGCTAGAAAGTTATATATGATCGGTTGAGCCTATTTGTTTACCGATCTCCATTTTCCTTGTCATGTTGCATTTTACAATAACTATTTCTCGCGTTAGTTATCTATACAAGACTCTTGCGCTTATATTGCTTCGTCTTAAGAGCTTCCTCTCAGTTATAAAACTATCCACTTCCCAGCCATAAACTAAATGAGACATATTTTTACGATAAGACTGTCTAAGTGGCTTGCCTACTCACATTATTCAATAAAAAAATATAATACATACATATATATTTTTCAGGTGCCATGCCACAGCCCTATCCAAAAACTTGATAGGAAATACGTCAAGAACATGCACACAAATTTCTATTTTCAACAAATAATGTCAGCAATGGACCAGTCCAATCACCATAAAAATTGAAGTAGTCCATATATGCACATCATCAAATGGTCTAGCCCTCTAGCTCGTGTCCGCACCAGTCATGATAATAAAATGATTACCCTAACCCCGTACGGATGCCCGTGGAACCGGGGGTAAACCCAATTCATCCTCAGCCTGTCAGCATCAACAGCAACCAATCAAGTTACAGAAAAACATTCAGTAACCCAAGAAAAGAATAACAATCAAACAGAAAGCGAGTCCAGAAAATTTCTTGGTTAAATCCGTAAGTAGTTTATGGTTTTATGTCGTAAGGTTAAACTTGGCACAGAAACACCTCACTACCAACAACTAGGCCGGAGGGTATACCATACAGATTAGCACTTAGCACTAACGAAGAATAGAGATTATGTTTTATTATCTGAGAACAGCGAACAGCATTTCGGGAACAGAAAAAGTCAGACTATTCTTGTCCGGAGAACCAAGCACTGTTAAGGCACATCCTCATATCACTCAAGAATACAACATGAGCATCCCACAAAACGTTTAGAATCAACTGCATTCTCCAAGGGATGGCTGCGGAAGAACTACATACTTCAAGGGCAGCACGCCACTAACTTATAGCTCTTCCTATTCCTCTCAGAAATGCCCCAAAGAAACTGGAGCATAAGCATTGCAAACTCGGATAAAATATTAAAAACATGCATAAACAAAGCAGAGAAATATTTCTGCAGTGATCAAACTTCCATGAACATGCAATTACGTCCGTAGATTGTGTAATTTGTTTCAAATGATTCCTATACTTGATTTTCAGTCTTCAGCATATGTCAAAATCAAGTCCAATCATCTTGGATGCTATAGGCCCTTGACATCTTTTGATTATTACCCCTTCCTAGCCTTATAACCCAAAGCCTCACTCTTTCATAATAACATCCAGTCAAATTTGACTGGATTGCCTCAACCTACAAAGCCAGTCTTATATCAAGGAACCTTCTGGTCACCTGGACATTCTAAAACCAAGATATGCATCGAATAACGGTAACAACCAAGTTTCCTCAGTTTCTTATGCTGAGTTCATCATCAATTTTTTTCAGTCTCTTACTGCTGCACTTAAGTCAATGTATTTTCATCACAATTACGGGGCCCTAATCAATATAGAACTTTGATAGAGTTGCAGAAAACCGACAGTATAATCAGTAACTTGCTTTTTAGCTGGATCTTTTGCAATGAGAACATGATAAAATTCTTTTAAAACTTCATTTATGTATGGCTTTTAAAAGAACACTAAAGTAATAACAATCAAGTAAGGAAGTCATACTTGAGCATTGGATCTGCCAGGTGGTGCTGCATTATGTCCGGTGGGAGCAGAAGGCAAGTTAAGCTCTGCCTCCACATCAGGTTCCTTATCTGGCTGGAGGTAGGAAGGAACCCCATCCATCTCAGTCTCATTTCCCATATCTGCTTCCAGTGCATCAAGTTCTGAACACCAAAAAGGGAAAAACAAGAAAATAAGTATTTTACGATGCTAAATAATGAAGGATAAGATTGTACAATCCTAAAATTTAATGGATCCACAAGCCCTAAAAGCTGCACCCAACAATGCATCCAGGCCATCAAATTGAGAAGATCACACATCCTACAAGCTGAAACCATATTGCTCAAAACATTGCACATGTCATGGATAAAATGTTTGATTTCTGACCTAAGTCCATAAATCAAGGAAATCAAACATTTTTAAGGGCAACTACTTTTCAATTTTCATTTGTTTAATAATGTTTCCAACAAACCAAATGACTGATATTACATCAGTGATATACATACGAAAAGGTCTAACTAAATGTTAGCTAAAGCTCACTGACATCAACTAAGTTTAGATAATTTTGTGATTTACCGCCCATGAGTTCATCTTCGTCAAGGTCATCAGGCACATTATAGCTTCTACCTAAGGTCTCTTGTATTTCATTACTTACATCCATCAGGTCCATCATCTCATCTTGCAAATTCTGCATTCAGGAGAAATCAACAACTTAGACCAAAACATTATGGAAATAGACAGACAGAAGCCACAAGAGAAAAGGAAGAGAGTACAGACATCAATGTCTTGTATCTTCACAGTTTTCATCATTCCCTTCAACTCCTTGTTGGCAGACTTCAAGGCTGACATCTGAAAAGAAAAAAGGAGGCCAAAAGAGGGGGAACCTTTAATATATGTTTTCTAATGAATGGAATGCACAATGTAATTAAATCTAAAAGGAGTCCAAGACACCGATCAAGCACATCTCTATAAGAGAGCCCTCATGGCATCATTATTTATAAATAATGCCTCAAACCTCTCGTGATGAGGTCAGGTTCCCAGTAAGGTACAAATAAAAGTTTGCCTTGATATACTGTTTATTACATTGACAAATACGGACATTGATAATTCAACAACAAAATTAGATATGAAGTGTAAGCTTTTCAGGACTCACAGTTTGTTGAGCATCTTTAATACCCTCAGCAGCAAATGCAACCTGATCAAGATTAAATGTCTGATTGTACAGCATGTCACGCTGCCCTTCATACCTATCAAGAAGTGGTGAATTAACAGTTTATCAAATGATCACACACATAATCAAGCATTGGCTAGGAATTCAGATGCATATGCATCTGATGGTACCGTTAAAGTTGAGAAAGTAAAGTTAGATTCATTCAATATGACAAATAGAAACAGGAATACCCTAACAACTTATAAAGGATCTAACAAAGCTGACTTGGCCTGTGGGTACAGAAGAATAAAGGTTCTCAATGAAAATATCGTAAAGACACAATATCCATGGGTAAGTAATGAAAAGCAAAATAATAATATTATGTGGAATTCACAACCTAGGAATCAATTACAGAGAACAACAAAGGAATCGCTGACCTTGAATATACAGCCAGATGGAAAATACAGCAGAATATATGTCAAATTGAAACCATCAATAACGATTCATAAGGTAAGGACAGCATACACTCGTGTTCACTTAGGTAATACAGTTACCATATGTTTCTCCCAACCTGCTACAAACTCATCGGAAAACAAATCCCATTCCTCGATATGTTGAGAATGTGAGAAAATAGAACATTTTCCCATCTTGACATATCAGTTGGCTAAATCACACTAATAAAACTACAGCAAACAGGCCACAAATTCATTGGAAAACAAATCCGATTCCTCGATATGTTGAGAATGTGAGAAAATAAAACATTTTCCCATCTTGACATATCAGTTGGCTAAATCAAACTAATAAAACTACAACAAACAGACTAAGTAATTATGGACTAACAAACTTACATTCTCTTTTGCTTAAGAACTCTCATTGCTCTAGCTTTGATTGCTTCCTGTGCAGGACCAGGCCTTGTTTTTGTGAGTTGTTCTTTATATCTACTAAGCTCAGCATCGAGCTTCTTTATCTTGTCATCAACTGTGTCACCTCTTTTAGTAATCTGGAATATACAGCGTACTTTAGCCCAAAGTGAAAAAAGATAATTTGATTCACCAATTTATATTCAGCATGACAGAAATTTAATAAAAGGGGAAAAGGAGTTTTAAAATTAATGACTTCAAGCTCAGCACGATCTAACATACTCCACAGTTATATATCTTAGGCCGAGTTAAAAACCCAAAAAATCACAAACTCACGAGTTCTCAGATTTTAATATTTTCCAATCACTTGTACAGCCGCAAATAAGAACGAGAACCAATAAACATGAGGTGGAAATAAACTTTCAGAGCGAACAAGAATTGTTCATAGAGGATGAGAGATTAACCCGATCAGAAGCATCCTGAACTGAAGGAGGGGGCTCCTTGTTCTTCTTCACACCGAAAACCCTCTTCATTCTTGTCCCCTCTTGTTGGGAAAGTTAGAATGAAAGCTGTGAGCAAAGAGAACACGCGTTAGAGCAGAAGAAACTGAGAACGATGGCAACTGACCACCGACAAAGAAGATTTTAGAGATTTTGATTTTGATTCTGACCGAGAAATCGTCAAATCCGAAAAGTATACGAAGCCGAACCTTCTCGGGAAAAAAACGAAAAATATAAAAAGCGCGTTGGCTTGAACCTATGTCTAGCAAATCAATTTAATCCGTAACAAATGCCTAAAAAAATTTGTTAAGAAATAAGTTAGAAATATAAATTCAAATAGATATAAATATAGGGGTCTTAATTATAAATTACTAGTTTCAAATATATCTAAATCTATATTTAACTGATTTTCTGTAAGAATCTTGAAACCTAATTATTGTTAATTAAATTGATATTTTAAGATCTAAATGTCATTCACCCTACAGTAAAAGGCATGCTTGAGAGTTTAGAAGATTGATATGGAAAATTTTAATATATCCACCATGTAGATACAACAATTACATTCAAAAGATTATCTCCAATTGAGATGATGATACTCAAATATAATCGAATAATAATGAAAGTGATATAATTATATAAAATATTTTTAGATAATCTTATCTTTTTGATTCAAATTTTTTGATAATCTCCATTTGATGATGATGATAATAATAAGATTATCAAAAAATCTTATCAAAAAATTATCAAATAAGATTTTTTCATCATCTCATCATCATCATCATCATCATCATCATCATCATCATCATCATCATCATCATCATCAAATCTACAAACCAATCTTGAGGTGAGTCAGTTAGCCTCTAGTTTGATCCAATACTAAATGGGGTAAACTCTTGACGCTGGGCTCTAAGTTTGAGCTCCAACTAATTAGGCCCTTGGGGCAAAACTAGAGCTTGAATATGGTCTAGTCATTTTATAAATATTTGCTATTAGAGGTGGGACTACGACCCAACTAACGGGTTGGTGAGATAGGGGCCAGCCCGCCATCTAACGGGCTGCATTTTTGCAGCTTGAGCATGCCAAGTTGCTTACCCATCGAAATATATTCTTTTTAAAAAAATAAACTTCCCTTTTTCTATTTTTGCCCAATATTTTCTCTATAAGATTCATAGTTACATGATTCTTTTTCCATCAATAAATTTTAAATAAAGAATTTTTCCAAGTTTTCAAAAAAATTATGTATTTATTTTTGTTATAATTTTAAATATAGTATTATCGAAAGTTGATATGAAAAAATAAGATATTTTATACTATTTTTAAATGTATTATGTATTATTTATCATACTTTGTAAAAAATATTGAAATAAAAAATATTGTAAAAAATATATTATTTTTAAAATTTTAAAAAAAAAAAGAAAACGAAACTGGGTCAAGCGGGTTGGCTAGCCAACAAGCGGGCTCAACACGCCTAACCCACGGGCTAGGTGAGGCAGGTTGGCCCAACCCGCATTCCCACATCTAGGTGCTATACTTTGAAAAATGTTGGTTTACTTTTTTTCTAAATTATATAGAATCTGATGGTAATGGAAAAAATTTGATCAAACTAGGTTTGAGCCAAAAGTGGTGACCTAACCACTTGTTTGATATGGTTAATAGGCAAACTCAATGACAATTTGACCGATTATAAGCAGATGTAATTCCAAAATAACTCAGGGAGTTCATTGGATTAGGCGAGTTACTTGATTTTGTCTAAAACATTTGCAAACAATGGAAGAGCAAGAGATGCAGCTTTAAGGAGTGAGTTTAAAGAGGTAGGGGAGAAGCAATGTGAATCGTAATGGTTATGGTACTTTTTTTAAGGTGAAATGGTTATGGTACTTTTTGTAGCATGGAACAAGCGCTTAAGAAGTGAAAATGGGGATGGAACTCATTTTTGGGCATGTTTAGTGCGTTAGAATTTAAGAATTGACATTTGCCACCTCTCCTCATAGGAACTCACTTCCAGTTCCATGGAATTGGGCCTCTGGCCCTTTTGCCCCTCTTCGTTCTTTCTCTTCCTTCTTCCTGAAACCATCATAAATCACGATGGGGATGACGGACGGAGTTGGCAGGGACAATGGTAGATGGTGAGAACGATGGTGAATAGCATCCTATATCTCGTTTTTGAAGAGCTTCTTCATTTGCTCTTCTCCCCCTTTTATATGTGATGAATGGATGACGATGTCGACGGTTTGGTATTGGTGATTGAAGAAGGCGTTGACAAGGATGATGACGATGAAGGATGACTGAAGAGTGCTCATATCTTTGATTGATTGATCCTCTCCTTGAGCTCTTCTCCCTCAAACTTCAATATCTCGTTTACTCTTCTCACTCTAGATAATCATCTACTTACTCAAATCTTGTTTAGCATGGTTGAAGGTTGTTTTCATGGCAGTCGGTGGTTGTTTTTGTGACAGCCAACCGTTGATTTTGAGATGGCTATGATTTGGGGGAAGGCTAGGGTTTTTTTTTTGTATATTGGTCATTTTCGCATTATAAATGAATATATTAATTAAAATTTGTATCTTAATCCCATGGATATACCAAATAAACTCTCAGCCCCGCTTCCACTTCCATAAAAACTCTTCCTACAAAATAAACTTTTAGCCCCACTTACACATACTCTACTCCCCAAGAAGCACACCTCAAATTCAATTAAAAATATTCACAGTCAAATATGAATATTTTAATTATGATTTTCTGAGTGTATCACCATATCAATCAATTCATTGACCGATTCAATTCTCATCACCTTGATAATGACAACTAACAGTAATCACAGCATATATGCAAATGATCATCTATGAGAGTTGCATGAGACATACAATATAAAATCAAAGTATCACAGCTATCAATATTAATATTTTCCAAACTCATTGTTGGGAAATGTACATAACCACCTTTACTTAACCTTCTGATAAATTTTCTAATTTAATCTGAACTTTAACTATGTGTTTCAATTTACATTTTCATATCTTTCAACAAATCGTTCTTTGAATTTAAAATAGCATGAAATTTTACATCTCAGGAGAAAAGCAGTGTGCTATCATAACTGATTCTTTAACATATATTTATTGTGCCTTTAACGCTGCCGATACATTTCATAAATCATTCTCGTAAATGAAAATGCAGTTAATGAAAGTAACCCTATCAGCTCCAAAACTACTTGGACTTGTTAAATTTCAGTATTAATTCCGTGGACTCAGCCATTACTTCAGCAGATCAGAGTTATATATGTAACATCGCAGACATAAATGGTTGTTCGCTCATTGTTACTCTCCCCAAATATGGATTCCATGCTGCTTCAAATGAAAGACATGCCTTCAAACCCAGAGGATGGCGAGCTTTTTCTCCCGCCCTTCGTTGTTGAGGAGATCAATTCAGGGGTGTTTCACGGCAAGAGGAAAAATCAACTTTGCTATGCAGCTATTGTTGCTGGTCATGGTGGTGGCCTCAAAGCTGAGCCAACCAATTCTGCCAACAAGCCGTCTGCTCACATCCCACCTAATCACCAGGTTTATATATATATATACACACATATATATATATGCGTCTCCTTCATCTCATTGACTCACTTCTCAGTCACCCCACGTACAAGTACACACCCAAAATGAATTATCTGGTTTAGCTATTCCCTCTCTAGTTGTATACATTGTCAAATGCATGGAAACATCAAAGAAGTGAACAATTAAGTACATTAAAGTCATCACTCATTTGCAGCCTCCGATGCATCATTTACTTCTCGCAACCTGCATTAAATGCTCACTGACATGGGCTATATTTCTTGTTCGATCTCTGTTCTGGTCTAAGCATTTCTTCTTTGTACAAAAATCATTAATTATCCTGGGAGAAGTTAATAGTTATTATATGATATTATATTGTTACAGGTCTGTGACAAAAAGGCAGAGCAAGCTGTGGTGGCTATGGAACAAAAGTTAACATGGGCACAGGTTCTTGAAAAGGAAGTTAAGAGTCCCAAAAACGACATGTGTGCGCCTCCACAATCAGCTTCAAGCATTTCTTCTAGGCAAGCCAAGAGTGTGAAGGGCAAAGCGGCACCTCATAAGCAGGTCACCCACCCGAATTCTGCAAAGAAAACGAGTAAGTTAATACTTAATTACTCTTCATTGATCATGTTATCCAAAAGTCTATTCAACAGTATTTTTCATAAAATGAGATAATTTTATTCATATATTTTCCTCCACTTACGTAAAAACACTTCTCTATCGCGTTCTCAAACGAGCTCATTAATTAATTATGATTAACTGTTTTTCTCCCATGTTTCTCTCATTTAATAGAGTATTATAAACACACTTGGTTGTAGTTAACATGTCATTGACCTCCCATTTATTTAGAAGGGGCTTGTTTGGATAGTCTGTTGGGAGAACAGACACAAATTCTAAAATAAATATATGAAAAAAATTTTATCTTGATAAATGTAGAAATGGCTTTTGGGGAGGCTGTCCCAAGAAAGCGTTTATGTTGTCGGTCATGTTTATGGCCGGCCATTGGTCAATGCGTTGTCGGTCATGTTTTTCGCAAAATCCTTTCCTTTTAATGTACGTCACTTTGCATTTGCGGCGGTGTTTGCTTTTTCACAGGGTTGTGATTTCCATGAAAGGTTGCCTCTCTTTTTTTTCTGAAAAGGAGCAGTTTTTGTGATCTATACCATGAAAAAAGAGTGCCCGTGCCCAAATTTTGTGTTTGTTTGAAAAGTACGTTGTACCATGTTACATATAAATTAAGATAAAATTCATATAACATATTTATCTCGATTTGCTTAAAATCACTCTCATCACAGATTTTCAAACATACACTAAAAAATTTTAATTTTTGAGCAGAAGTTCACATGAGTTGCACTATACAGGAACGCCTTCATTTGTTATTTTTTTAATGAAAACTGTTTCAATTACAACAAACTAGCCTCCTTTTACAAGACATCTTCAAAGCTCTCCCCTCATCAAGGTCCATCTCTTGAACCACACCTTTATTTGTTTTCAGTTTCACAAAAGCTTTTTTGTTGCCCCTTTTCCCTTTTTCCAAAAGAAAATGAAACAAATCCCAACAGACGGCAGTTGAGTCTAATAATAATAAAATGGACTGATCTCTTATAACATGATAAATTAATATTTGAAATTCTATTGAAAGAGGTGATCAATAATACCTCGAATATGATTGTCTCCAACATGAGGATACATGTACTTTAACAAAAAAAAAATGCAGGAGCTTGAGCTTAGTTGGGCCATGAGGCTGTTGGGCCCATTGGGCTTGGTCCATAACCGGAATGTAAACAATTTAAAGGGAGAGGTGTGGTGTAATTTGGGCCTTTTTCCTTTTATTTGACTGCATCATCAACATTTATACAAAAACAGACACACCCACCAATGGGTGCTTGGTAGAGTTGGCAAGGGCTACTACTAGCATTCCTCAGGGTGAGGGTTTGAACCCTGGGGAGTGACAGACGCGATAATTGACGCAACCTCAAAGATGTTGTCCTATCGGTACCTTGCTACCACGTAAGGTCTCCTCGCGGGGGGTCTGGATTATTCTGGGGCGTGCAATAAACCCAGGATACACCAGGATGCCGGATGATTTATACAAAAAAAAAACAGACACACCCTCTTTGTGATCCTATTTACAAAACACTTCTCTTATATTTTAATAAAAATTAAATTTTAATAACTTTATCTTAAAATCTAATAATTTTTCACTTTTACACCTATTTAGACATATACTTTAATGAGAAGTTTAAGAAAATAACAATCTATGAAATAATAAATTGAGGATAAAATTGCATATTCATATAATATGAGATGCCTCCTATAAAGAATACAAAGAATACTTCTCATCCTCTAAATAGGATTAGAAGAGTGACTACCAACAAATAATTGGATTTGATAGAAGTGATTATTCTATCACAATGTGACGAATTTAAATTTGAATCTTGGTTAACCAGAAAAAACTATTATTACATTTAGTGTTGGAGAATGTTTTAAATGCCATTACTTTCTTATACATATGTGCTAGAAAAAAAAATCAATTTTGTAAACCTATGCAACTGAAACAAGCTTTTTCAGTAGGTAACTCATGTGACTGCAAGTTATATTTTCCATTATTTTTATTGTTGCAGTTCCTGTTCATTTTTACTCAAAAGCATGATTTGTTTCTTGTGACTTCTCTTGAACACATTTGTTCATAGGACACATTCTATGAGAGAATCATTAGTTCATTTTTCTTCCTCCAAGTCATTGAATACTCTTTTCTTCTTTATGTACCTAACTGGCTGACAGCTTCAGAAAGGGTTGGCCAATTAAAAATAAAAATAAATTTCCAAGGAAAAAAAATCTTTAAGTGAAATTTCTTATTTTTCCAGGTGGGAAGAAGAAGTAGATGAGGGCACTGGAAAAACAAGCATGCTGCTAGAATTCTCAATGCATAGTGTCACTGCTAGTTCATTATTACTGAGGAGTGGACCTATATAAAAATATAAATATATATTAATTAATATTTGTTAATGCAGTGATGTATTATGAAACTATAAATTATATGGAATAATAATATTAGCCTCCTTAAAAGAATTTATGAGCCCTCTTGTTTTCCTTTCCTTCAAGTTCTAATCAATATATAAACGCGTTTTATGAGCAAAAAGATGTCACTGTTTTATGCACAAAAAAGTTGTGGATAAATGTGAGGGACAAATAAAATTTATATAGGATTTAATCATATGTACATAATGTAAATTCCAAGTTCTAAGTTCTAACACAAAACTTTACCTAATTGTTAATTTATCATTTTTTTGGCAACACTCATTTTCAATTTTTCTCACTTCACAAAAAATGGTTAAATCAATAAATAAAAATTATTCCCCAAAAATAAACGGAGACTGGTATCATGATATGCTTGAATTCTAAAGGAATGATGAATTCAATTGCATTAACATTTTATGAATTTTATAAAATGACCAAGTTGCAATGGCAAGTGGGATACAAAAGTAAAATTAATAAATAAATAATGGCGGAAGACATGAGACCATAAAACACCCTGTCAAAGGCAACACAGGAAGCAATGTCTACCAAGACCCCGAGAGGCGAAGAAGGAAGAAGCAATCAAAACTTGTTGAGGGTGGGCCGTCTTCTTCATCATCACCGTTGCCCATAGTCAATTTCACAGCACAATCCTATTCAAAAACGCCACCTACGACCTTTCGGTCTTCTTCTTTGTCGTCGTCTTCTTCTCTCAAGTTCTGTCTTAGGATCCTGCCAGAATCCAAAAAGGGGGGAAAGAAAAAGAAAGGAAACATAGCGCAATAAGAAGAAAATGAGAATGGCAATGCAGGGTGTTGATCCACTCAGTGAAAAAGCAGCCATGATGAAAGAGTCGCTCCAGAAGAGCCAGACCATCACAGACAAGGTGGTTTCAATTCTGGGTTCCTTTGACCACCGTCTCTCCGCCCTTGAAAATGCCATGCGACCAACCCAGGTTTCTATTTTTCCTTCCTTCTTTAATTTTGTTTTTGTTTCTCATGCTTCATGTTTTGTTTGTTTCTCGAGAAAATCTGGTAACTGCACCCGGGTTAAATTCAAGTTCAGTATTTTACTTGTCTCGGAGGAATTATAGGTTAGCCTCCCGGGTTTTTCTTTTCGTTTGTTTTTTAAGCAGCTAAAGAACGGATCCGATGTTTTGATGTAGTTTCTGTTCTGCTTATTACATGATTGTTCACTGTTGGATCCTCTATTGTGTTTGTATATTGCAGATTAGAACGCATTCTATCCGGAAAGCTCATGAAAATATTGATAGGACCT
>JANTPZ010123178.1:0-13246 GCA_025593235.1 Vachellia pachyceras | reverse complement strand
CATAGATATACTTTCAGCGCCCTATCCTGGTATAGGGCCCCTAAAGGTGCCAAAATTTTCAAAAATGCCACCGCTTTCACTTTTTACTCCCTTTTTTTAAAAAAGGACGCGAATTACAGTAGTAAAAAGTATATTCTGTAGTAGTGAGACGATGTGAAAAGTCTTGAAATGCCCTTGAAACCTTCTTTATATCCTAATGAATAAGTTTTGGTCGATGATGGGTGCTTCTCTACCTCTAGCCAAGCAACACCCATTGTCTCTGAACAATCTTATAGGTGTCAAGGAGAGAGTGTCAAGGAGAGAGTGCTAGTGATGTAAAATGAAACTTTACAAATGAAAAGGGAGATCAAATCTGGTAATAATTTAAAGTTTAGCATATGAGTTTGTATTTTGATATCAATACTAAGTTATTGCCCTGATTTGGATATTTTTTTCAATAATTTATTACTATTATCTCCTATTATTAATATAAGAGCTAGAAGTTATATACATTGCTTTGAAATATTTATATTTATAATTTTTTAAAGTTAATTTATCTGACTTATAAACTAATATATAATCTAATCATACAAATAAATAAATACTTTGAAATGATATATTTAGTTTCTTTCATGTCCAAAAAAGCCAATTGACTGCCGCACTATGGGCAGCGTTGAAGCAATAAGGAGGATGATAATCCAGAGGTGAAGCAGTTGCAAATCATTCTCAACGTCAGAGGGAAAGAACAAAACCTGTGCTCTTTCTCATTGCGGCGTTATCGCAAACATCTCATATCCATTTCATCTCCAGGATGACCCACCCAACGGCGAAAACAATGTCACTCTTATTCATCTGTACAACGGATCATACGGAGTACTACCAATAAACTACAAAAACTACACAATCCGACTCCTAGATCCTGAAATTCAAGTGGGCAATTGCTCCTTCCTCCCACGCTATTACTTATCCCAATCCAATTTCACCGAAACTTACCTCTTAAACATGGAATATGATAGCAGTAATCCCTACGGTGCAAATCTGAGGTGAATAGGATTACAAGTTTCATTCGAGCACGTTGTGTACCCGAACTGCAGCGATCCAATGAGGGACGACGCAGCTTACCTGGATACATCTCCATGCGTGAATTGGGAATCCAAAGGTCATGTGTATGCTGTAGCAGGAGACTTGCTGGTTCGGGAATTAAAACCTCAATGTCGGGTGAAATCGGTGGCCACCATTTCATTAGATTGGGATTCATCACAGGTAGGTAATGGTGGAATCAACTTATCCTCATACGCCAAAATTCACAGAGAGATGTCCAAAGGATTCGAGATATTGTGGTGGAAACAAGCTTGTCAGATGCCAACAAGCTTGTGGTGGAAACAAGCTCTTTACCATCAACATTTTATTTTAGAATGCCAACATAACTTATGTTAGATGCATCTTTTTCTACAATTTTGAATGCCTAATGATCTAGAAGATAAAGGCATGATGAGAGATTATTTTATTATAGATAAATAATTAGGAGAAATCACAGTAGAAGATACTTGAAGCATTTTTATTAAGCAAAGCAAGTAAGGATCACGTGGAGTATGGGATCCAATCATAAGTATTTCTCCTGTTACACTGTTATATAATGAGATAATGATATGATAGTCTACTAAATTATTTTTAATTTATTTCTGTCGTGGTGTTGACTTTTGTAAAATTTTCATTCAAATTATTTCTATGGAATTTAAAAAGGTAACGTTCATGTTACTCGTTTCTTATATTTTTCATATTTTATTATTTAGTTATCTATCTTTGATAGTAGCGGCATTTTTACATTCTTTTTTATAGTTGATATGCATTTATACACCCGATGACAGTAAGTGGTTCCATTTGCATATTTCACCATAATATATCGGCATTTTTGCCCTTTAACCCATTAAAATTTGGTGAAAATGCAAAAAATATCCATTAGTTTTCAAAGTGTCTTCAACACTATATATATTTTTGGAGGTCCATAAATACAATGATCATTCAAACTGAAAGGAAAAATGTTATGACTGTTAAATATAAGGTAACACCATTACATATGCATAAGAAAAAAAGTATAGAGCCCACTAAAAAATAACGATGTTTGATTACATTTAACGATTCTAGTATTTTTGGTCCCTTTTTTAATGTTCATAGATATTTTTGCTTCTTTAAAAAAGTATATAGTGAGAAACGCTCTTTTGATAAAAACTTATAAATATTTTATTTGCACCTTAACCATCTAATGTTTAAGAGATTTTTTAATTACATTTCAAAATCTATGCGATGATTCCTTAATTAGCTAGGTCTTGGTTTAAATAATCACTAGAAGAGTTGTTGTCCCATACATCATAGTGAGATATATATTTTGTGGGCACAATATTGCTATCTACATTGTTGATTTATATATTTCGCGGAAGACACTTATCAATATATGAAAACATCCAAGATTACATAATGGTTCAAAACCTCTAATATTTTAATAAAATCAGGAGTTTTGGTGGTTCTGATTTTTATTTGATAATAAGGATCAATATTTTAAATAAAACAAAATTTAAAGAACCGAAACCACTAATATTAAACTCAAGAAATCAAAACCAAAATGAGTGCAGATTTGAGGAACAAAAGATTTATTAACTCTATTTAAAAAAACTGAATAAATTACTTAATTATAACATATATTTTGGAATACTTATGTATATCATTAGATTATATATCAGTTTATAAGTCTAACTTATTCATTGGAAAAAGTAATAAATATATTAGTTAATTAGGTTATTTATCTTAAAAAATTTAACTGGCTCAAAGGTAATAGTGGATTTTGAGCTGGAAAGAGATTAATAACCTTAATTTGCACATATCACACACGCATATAATTAATTGTCAATATTGAAAACAAGATGTTGAACTACTATTAAGACAAAATCCCAAACCCCAAGCAATAACTAAATATTCCGATCAAATGCAAATATGTTCAATTCATAAGTTCCAATAGGTACAAATAGCTTTGATGTCTTTTCAATTACCAGATGTTAATTTCCATTACTTGTGCCCTCACCTAAACTATTATGAGAATGTAGTGGAACAATGGATGTTGTTTCATCAGAGCTGGATGTGGCATCCAATAAGACTGTCTCATTAGGATATAGAGATGGTTTTGGAGGCATTTCCAGACAGTTCACATCATTTGCTTCTAACATTTCTATTACTTTATTCATTGAAGGACGATCGGTGGGCTTCAGCTGTATGCACCAGAGTGCTACTATGAACATCTTCTTTACTAGATCCTTCTCTTCTTCCATCAAATCTTCCATTTCTATATCTTTATTATCATCAAATTGGTCGTAAATCCACAAGGGAAAGTATAGTTGGCTTGAATGTTCTGCATGCGGATTCAAATTCCTTCTTTGACTTGTCATTTCCATGAAAAGCATTCCAAAACTATAAACATCAGCCTTGTAAGACACTCTCCCAATATTCTTGTAGAACAACTCAGGAGCCATGTATCCAATTGTTCCCCTCGCTGCAGTCAAAGTGACGATACTATCATCAACGGCATATAATCTTGCGAGTCCAAAATCCGAAATCTTTGGATTGAAGTTGTCATCTAGAAGAATGTTGTGAGGTTTGATATCAAAATGCAATATTTGCATGTCACATCCATGATGAGGGTAAGCAATCCCACTAGCCACTCCCATAGATATCTCGTATATCTTATGATAACTCAATGAGGCGTCTTCCTCCTTACGAAAAATATATTTATCCAAAGACCCACGGGACATAAATTCATAGACAAGAGCACGTTTTGTTCCTTCCACACAGAATCCAACAAGGTGTACCACATTGAAATGGTGTATCCTCCCAATAGTCGCTACTTCACTCATAAATTCTTGACCATTAGCTTTATTGCATTTACCCAACATTTTGATAGCCACGTTAGGTCCACTCCTTAGCTTTCCCTTATACACAGTGCCGAAGCCTCCTTCACCTAATTTGTTCTTGAAACCTTCAGTCATTGTTTTCAAATCCTTGTAAGAGTACCTTATTGGAATGAGGTCATGGAGTCTTATGAAATCTTCAATATCTTCATATATTGATAAGTGTCTTCTACGACATGTGTAAATCAGCACAGCTGATAGGAATACGAGGCCAATTACAAATCTGACTGTGATGATTGGCAAAACAAATCTTCCAGTGAATGCTCCTAATTTTATCAGGAGCTTTGGTGGGCTAGAATCGGACATAATTTCGTCACCTGCATCTATGTTCACTATCCTGAATGGTCCTGCAAATAATATTTCCTTGAGTGACAAAAAAAATTGAAAAAAAAGTGTATCTAAGATAATATAATTGGTTCCAGAGGTCCAAAAAAGAAAAAAAGATTGGCGTACTATGGGATTGGGAAGCTGGATGTCAGACTAGACTAATTTGGAATACTATATAATGTAAAGGCAAATATGACATGAGTTTAAAAAAAAACAGCGAAGAATTCACCTTACAATATGTATATTTAAAAAAGTAAATTAATTTTTTGAAAGACTAAGAGAACTTTGTGCCGTAAATCATAGGCGATAGGACCTTACCATTCTGAACTCCGAAGAGATAACCTGTAAAAAATTTGTTCGGAAGTCAATAATAGCAGAGGTGTGAATAACAACAAACACATCTATTAAAAAAGCATAGTAAGAAGACGACAAAAAATACAGTACTATATCATTTTCACGCCTTGAATATAATATGCAGTTTGCATAGACTATTATATAATACATTAACGATAAATATTCATTCTTTGCTTCAACTCTCATAGTTTTTACTTGAAAAGGAAAAAAAAAATTCAGTACTTTCCGCATTTGGTAGGGATTAGGAGAAGAAGACTTTTGATACCTAGCTAATCTGTCTATTTACATGATGTATTTGTGTGCAATTAAATTATTATAAATTAAAAAAATTAAAATATTATCAGAAAGAGTTAGTTAAAAAGTAGGTCATGGTTTATAAAAATACATATGCCTTAATTCAATTATAAAAATACTATCATTACCAGAAAAATATCATTTATCCACGAAAAAATCCGTTGTTAAATGACTATTTTTCATTAGAAAATTTTCATTTAACACCGAAAAATAGTAGCTACCCTCGTTTTAGTGACAGAAAATAGCCATTTAGCGACGGATTTTCTGTCATTAAATGACATTTTTCTGGTAATGTATTCAACCTTTGATATACGATTTCATTGATTAATTTAGAAAAATTAAAGAAGTTAAATAAATACTTAAAGTATTTATATTTATTATTTTCCTAAAAAAATTCTAACTTATAAACTAATATATAATATAATAATATACATAAGTATTTAAAAGAGATTATGTACTATATTTTATAGGTAATTTATTTAACTTTATAAATCTATTTAAATTAGTCAATTGGGTTTAAGCGTATATGATTAAGTATTTATGTATTATAAATATGGAATCCAGGCCACCCAAAGACACTGAGGGCCTGTTTTGGTTCAATCGCAAGACCCTTGATCTTTGGCTATGCGATGGTGTGCAATGCAGTAGTGATTACTATTAATACGTTTCTTCTGTTATTAACAAGATTTGAAGAGGCTATTTTATATATTTAATCAGAATTATAAAAGATCCAAGATATTCCTCCACCCAAAAACACCATTGTCAATGGAGGATCCAAATAACAATTATCAACTAAAATAAAACCTCGAGCAAGGTAAAATCACACGATAACATATTGAAAGGGGAGAAATATATAAATAAATCAAGTTTTAAATGGTACAAAGAAAAAAAAATAGAAATTAGTGTTCCGTATATATAGATCTGAACATCTAGAAAAACATATCCAGATGAAAACTTCAAAGAAAACATATGAAAAGGAGACCTTCACATATTCGAAAGTTCATGAAGATTTGGAGATCCAGACATTAACGTGTGGCGAAGAATGGAGAGTATCTTCATTGGAGACAAAGGAGGGAGACAAAGGAGAAGATTGAGAAAACAAAAAAGGTTGGAGGGAGGCGGGGGGGGGGGAGAACGTTGTATGGGTGGTGGCCGGTGGGGGTGATGTGCCGTGGGGGCGGCGGTTGATAACGGAGGACGAATTAAGGAAGGGGACGAGGCAACCAGAAGAAAATAATACAAATAACTGAAGGGTAAATAAGACATTTTAAAACATGAAGTGAATGGTAATATTCACAGTGTGTGAGCTATGAATGGAAATAACTATTTTTTTGGTAATCAACAGTACATTACCATGTTAAATCCCATTACCAAGCTAAAGTGCAACCAAACACATTTTCCTTGGTACTGCAATTTTGATCATCATCATCATCAAACAGGCTGTAAGTTATCCACTAATTTATCAAAGAAATATGGAATCCAACAAAAAGAAAAGGATTGTATTTGGAAAATTTTTATTAAAAGACTATCATTTTAGGAGTACTGATATTTCGCTGTAAAATCCATAAAAATCATAATAATCTTAAATGACATAATTAAGATTATTTACGCAGATAAATTAGTTTATCTCGTGTTAGCATGCATGAATAAATTAATTATGTTAAATGGGAGGAATTGTTTAATATAAGACTAAGTATCCGAATTTTCTCCATTGCTTTACTATACTTTCAAATCTAGATAATTTAAAAAATAATAAAGTTGAATAAAAACATTATGAATGAAAAAAATGATAATTTTTTAATTAAGTCAGCCTTGAATCAAAGAAGTTCGCATTCGAAACTACGAAACCAGTAATATTAGCTGGATTTAAATGTTATATGAAATGTAAACAAAAAAAAATTATCTGAAAAACATTATTCAAACGTTTGGATAAGATTATTTTACCATTCGTATTGTATATTCTCATGACTCATTTATATATAATTGAATTAATTAGCAGGACAATTATATGAGATTAAAACTAAATAGCTAAAAAAAAATTGTTACCTTCTGCAACTATGCGCAACCTTGTCAGCTCTCCTACATCGCCCAACAATATAATAAAACCTCATATTAACTCAAGATTCTAATATCATAACCGGGTAATAAGGAAGTACCAGCAGGTAAATAAAAATTCATCCATCATTTTTAACTAAATTACACACATATATATTTAAATTTTTGCTCTTGATTCTGGCAAAAAAAAAAATTGTAATCTGATTTGAGTTGATGGACCCTTTTAGTTGATTTTAATTATTATTATTTAACTGTATAATTTGATTAGACTTTGGAAGCGATATGATTGTTAAATTATGCATTTCTATCTCCCTTTCACCTCCTCCTTTCAAAGTGAGATATTAAAAAAATTAGACCAGCTATTAAAATGATGAAATCATCACTAGTAGAATCCTCATCGAATCAATTATAATTGAATCATTGTTAAGACACAAATTTAGACTAAGTTTTTCATCTAGAGCATATGAAACAATTGAATTTTTAAGGTGTAAAAGTAGATTCAATTTTTAAAAATAATGTACTTTTAACAACTCCATTAAATTTAACCCAAACTTTTCTTATAAAGTTGGAGAAAAAACAAGTGAATCATACATTAAAAAAGAAATAGATGATTTTACCAAAAAAAGAAAAAAAGAAACAGATGTTGGGCAAATTTACCGGAGTCCCTAAAATATCTTAATTTTCAAAATATCTTATAAAAAATTGTAAAAAATCATATATACTTTTACATTATTCAAAACTTAATTGTGATAGACGTGGGAAAACTTTGTTTCTAATTCAACTTTATTGAATTAATATAATTTTAATTTTTTATCTGAAATATCTATATATTTCTTTTAATTATCTATAATCTTGCTACTAATCATAACACCCTTAAACGGGTTTTTTCTTGAGAGAAAATTTCAAGTTTCAACAAATATGAACAGAAATACAATTAGTCATGCTTCTATATATTTTGGATTAAAAAATTTAAAATTGTGTTTTGCTCACAATATATGATAAAACATGCCTTTTTACTTACCATATGGTCTAATTATACAGAATTCAAATAATAATAAAGAAGTATATAATAACAAATTAATTCTAGCGTGTAAGAAATAACATGTTAATTGTCTTCACTTGTTATTGAGATTTTTTGATAATTAATTAATTAATTCCTTAAGACCTCAAATTTATATATCTTTGTAGGGAATTAGAGTACACATAGAATCAAATGATAAGGTATCCCGTTAAGGAAGAAAATACATGTTGGAATGGAATCTCAAAAGAGTAATTGTTGAACCAAAACCTTTATAGCTTAAACCTCCCAAGGGATTATTTTTTAAATCCAGGTTTGGGTTGGATACACTCTTTGCAAACTCAAAAACATAAAATAAAATAAATAAAAAGGCCAAGAATGGGTTAGCATAGAATCAGAATTCAGATACTTACGGCATTTGACTTCTACTCCGAGGGGGGACGTACAAAGCGGATCAAAAGTCAAGCATCGTGGACGTTGGGTTTCAGGGCTGAAAAGGCAGTGACTGGGCTCTGAACAATTAAGATCAGCACAAGCTTGGCTAAACCATGCTTGGTTCCACCATGAAAGCTCAAATCCAGAGGAAAGCAGTGTGTGAAAATCAGCGTAGGACATGATTCTTCCACCAGGCACCAATGTTTCCCAATCTGAGGCAATTGGGGTCAGCGATATCAGACGGCACTGTGGTTGAACCTGTTGAGCCAGCAAGTCTCCGGCGACGGCATAAAGATGGCCTCCTCCTCCTTCGGATTCCCGATTCACACAGGGAGACGTATCCACATACGCTGAGTACTCCCTCACTGCTTCGCCGCACTTCAGGTACGCCACCCGCTTGATTGAACTAGAGTCTGATGTGTAGCTGTTTGGATTAATAGCCCTATAAGGATTCTCGTAATAATCGAATTTGAGTAGGGGAAAGGAATAGAGAGGGAGGGAGGAGCAATTGCCCTTGTGAATGCCTTCATCCACGAGTCTGATTGTGAAGTTGTTGTAGTTTATTCCCAGAACCCTGTATCTTCCTCCCACCGTGTATGTCCAGTTATGCAATTCATTATAATCATCATCATCATCATAATTAAGTAAAGGAAGGATAGTTACGTTGTTGTCACAGTCTAGCTGGTAGTCGCGCTCGCCGCAGTGGGGTGGGTCATCTCGTAGTCGGAATGGGTATGAGATGTTTGTGATAATGCCACAACGAGAAGGATGACACTTGTCTCCTTGAGGAACGATCATCGCAGCTCCCTCCACCACAAGAAGCAGAGACAGCCACAACACTACTAAACTTCCTTCCTCTCTTCCCATCGCTCACTTGCTGCCTGCACTTATGATTTATGTTAGCAGCGAGATCCTCTCCACACACCCCCCCCCCAGAGATCCAACTATGTTAGTGCTGGCGATCATTATATTTATATGACTTGATGTTCGTAGTTCTTTTGCATCACCTATTTTTGCCCTTTCTTCTTAAAAAAAAAATTGAATTCGTAGATAAAAATATTTTAAATTTTAAATTTTGCAAAAAATTAATACAATATTTTTTAAAATGTGAAATTTTAGCTATTTTCATCTTGAATGAGATATACGACGTGTCCTCTAACACTTGCTTACTCGTAGATAGATACATAGATAATCTCAACCCAAGTTCATTAGACCAGTTTAATATTTTGTGAGATTCATGAATCTTTATTATCAATGTGACAATCTATCTTTAGCCCACTCCGTTATCTTTGAGGAATTTAACACCAGGTGCATGGAAGAATTCCTCTTAATCTTTGTATGGAAATGGTCAAAAGTTAAAACATTGGACCACAACAATTATTGAACTCAATTTTCAAACTCCAACACCTTGCATGGTAATATCTACACTGGTCCCATAGTCCCCTATCTTTCTTTGTATGAGTCTTCACCAAGCTAAGTCAGTCAACTAGTCAGTCAACTGTATTAAACCAGTCCAATGAATTTAGAACTATTTTTATATATCTATTTTTTCTACAGAAAAAACTGATGTAGTTGATTTGTGGAATTTGAATTTTCTTCTTGGATTTTTTAAAAGAGAAACCTCTTGACACACAAAATACTAGTCATTGATGCAAAAGTCTTCAGAAGTTAATGAACTTTAAAAAAACCATCACTCCAGAAAGCGATATGAAAAACAAGTGTCTCAAATTTTCCACATTATATATATATATATTTGATTGAAAAATCTACCAAAATAAAAATGAAACTCTTAGAAATATAAAACATTTTGTACAATGTCAACAAGATTTCTAAATTACATGTAAAATATTGCCCCATCACAACAGAATAGATCTCTACAATTACAAAACAAATAGAAAGATATGATAAAATTTCAAAAATTAGAGTAAATATAAAAATTCATTAAATTTGAAAATGTTGCCGAAAACATATGCCTCTTTAATTTTTTATACTCATGTGGTCATATTTATAGGGCAGAGATGGAAGATTTTATTTGGTTATATTTATAGGTCATCTCACTAAATTTTTCATATAAATAAACAATTTTACTTTTTATATATTATGTGTTACTGACTTTACTATCATGTATTATAGTGGATACTTGTATTAAACGAATTATGGAAGGATGAGGATCATACACGCAACGTGGAATACGTAATCATGACTTTACAAACAACTCGTTAATTAGTTGGATGGAGTGTTTGCGACGTTAGTGAAATTTTAGAGTCTATGTAAGGCTTTGAGTACTGGTTAATGCATTAATGAAGATACAGAGACCAAACGTTTTTTTTTCAAAACTATTTAACTCATCAAGCACAATGATTGATTAGCTAACCGCAAAACAAAAAGCAAAGCCAGTTAAGTTTTTCAATTTTAAATTGTGCAAAAAATTAATACAATATTTTAAAAAATGTGAAATTTTAGCAATTTTAAATGTCCATGTTGTTTTAACGTATAATCCAGTTGTTCTCCTTCTAACTTTATAATGGACCTTTGAATCCTAAATTACACTAGACTTTCTTGATAAAGCAACGTTAGTCGCGGCATAACGCTCCTTTGCGTCATTGGACTTTTCCTATGCATCTTCCTTCTCGGCTTTATTTATACGCTCTTTCATTTTGAATGAGATATACGACGTGTCCCCTAACAATTGCTTACTCATATATAGACATATACATAGATAATCTCAACCCAAGTTTCAGATTGCCAAAACGGATCATTTTGGTTACAATGTGTTGGTGTGGCGGATATTTGTTGTTGGTGATGCTTCTTAAACTAGGGAATGCTGAGATCCAGCGAGTGCCTCATCAACAGACTCTTCCATTCCGACTCTACAATCGCAGTACTCCCTATCCTGATGGCACCACATTAACGGTTGAGTTCCCCTCTATTCCTGCCCTTGAAGGACTAAGCCTTCATGTCTTGGACATAGACAATGAATCCCACATCTTAAACGCAGAGGATCCAGAAGACTGTCTTCCTAGACTCTTTCTTCAACGCCGTCTCTACAATGCATCCAATATTTATCCTCTAGAGTATGATATTGATTATTACTATATGCCCCCCCAATCTGTTACTTTCTTCAATTGTTCTTCGCCCGGGTCGGTTTCTACGCGCCACCACTCCTGCCCGATTCTTGCTTTATCCTCCGATGACAGCATCCTGACAGGCAACCTGGTTTCCTGCACCATGATATCACGGGTAACTTCGGCAATAACCGCAGGCCGTCTTCAGGATAGTTCGCTACTACTCAAATGGACCCAACCAAAACCCAGCAAGACGCACAAAATTGGTTTACAAGCAATAACAGCAACAGGTGACAATAGGCTATGACTGTCCTCTATTTTTTCCCTCATCAGGATTTGGGAATGTTGCTTGGTTTGACATTCGTTGTTTTATTTGTTGTGCTCTTATGCCACCAGGTTCAGCTGTGCTGGTTTTGCTGTTCATTGTGTCCTTTTACTTGTATCGCTACTTCAAGAAGAAAGGAGACGATCAGATAAGGCTTGAAAAGTTTTTGGCAGATTACGCGGCACTCAAACCTACCAGATTCTCTTATACTGATATCAAAAGAATCACAGACAATTTCAATGATAAATTAGGTGAAGGTGCACACGGAACAGTCTTCAAAGGTAAGATATCTTCTGAGATTCAAGTGGCTGTCAAAGTACTTAGTAATTCAGATAACAATAGTGGACAAGACTTCATTAATGAGATGGGTACGATGGGCAAGATTCATCACATCAATGTTGTTCGTTTGTTGGGCTTTTGCGCTGATGGTTGTCGCCGAGCTCTTGTTTACGACTTCTTTCCCAATGGTTCCCTCCAAAAGTTCATATCTTCCCCAGACAATAAAGAAAATTTCCTCGGATGGTCGAAGCTTCAACAAATTGCTCTTGCCATAGCGAAGGGGATTGAATATCTTCACCAAGGCTGTGATTATAGAATCCTTCATTTTGACATTAATCCTCGTAACGTGCTTTTAGATGACAAGTTTAACCCCAAAATTTCCGACTTTGGTCTTGCTAAATTGTGTCCGAAAAATCAAAGCACGGTGTCGATGACAGCAGCAAAAGGAACCTTGGGATATATTGCACCTGAAGTTTTCTCTCGAAACTTTGGAAACGTGTCTTACAAATCAGATATTTACAGTTATGGAATGCTGCTCCTAGAAATGGTTGGCGGAAGGAAAAATGTCGATGCAAATCAAGAAACTTTTCAAGTTCTATATCCAGGATGGATCCATAATTTGATTGAAGGAGGTGACATAAGTATCTATTTTGAAGATGAAGTTGATCGTAGTATTGCTAAGAAAGTAGCAATCGTAGGACTTTGGTGTATTCAATGGCATCCAGGAAATCGTCCCTCCATGAAAACAGTGATACAGATGCTTGAAGGAGAAACTGGTAAATTAAAGGTCCCTCCCACTCCATTTGATTTTACCGCTTCCACCAATGCAAGTGCCATCATTCCTGCTAGACATTTGAATATCGAGTTAGATGTGATTCATGAATTAGAATAAATACATTCGTTGGCTTGCCAAATATGTGTGTGTAGCTTTTACTTTTATTTTTATTAAGAATATTTTGTAAGATCTATGAATCTTTTTATTATTAACGTTCCAATTTATGCTTTCTGTTTAACATACTCTATAACATTGTCAAATTAATGTAGTGAATGGTAGAATAAATAATTCGTCTTTATCAGAATATTGTAAATCTAACATTATTCTGACATTTGTCCCATCCAATAGAATATATTGTTTAAAAGATTTTAGGTATCCTGTAAA
>JANTPZ010123177.1:0-14455 GCA_025593235.1 Vachellia pachyceras | reverse complement strand
CCATCTTCAAGAGGTTGGAGATGCTCAGCTCCTCATGGAAGGAAGAATCACACTCCAAATGGATGGATGAAGCATTGTAGATGGATGGATGGTGGAAGAAATGGGTGATGGAATGTTGAAGAGTGTGTATAGATGAGAGAAATGGTGTGGGTTTTTACTCTTGCCTCTCCTCTGCCTCCTTCTCCTTCTCCTCTTCGAAAATTACCCTAAATGAGGTATTAAAACCATTCTGGGTCGGGTCTTGGAGGTTGGATCGTGTTATTTCCATATGGAGTAAAAATCAGGTGCTGATACGCGATTTTCGCCGCGGCCAACTATGGATTTAGCGGCGGCGAAACTCTCCCGAGAGTTCACCGTCTGCTTGCATGAACTTTGGCCGCAGCGAACTTGTTTACGCCGCGGCGAACATATCCATAGCTGCTGTCTTTGCCCTTTTGCACGGAATTCCTGAAATGAAATAACAAACTTTGGCAGTATCACTTGCTCATAAAGGAATTAAAGCACAAATATATAGTTATTCATGGCATATGACCCCAAAATTACATTAATCCAATTCAACAACTCCTAATCACAATTTAAGCACAAAAAGGGTTATGTATGGACTAAATTTGATTCTAAAACTCTGGAAATTCCAACAGAAAACTGATACTAACATGGCTACATCAGGCGCTGTGCAATTTTGTTTGTGTTTGTATTACTTTAATAGGTTTAGCTTGTTAGGACTGTTTGTTGGTTCTCTTTTGAAGTTTTTAGTTTGATAACCTGGATGTTTGTTTTTCTGGTTTAATATCAATGAAAGGTAAACAAAAACAAAAAACAAAAACAAAAAAACAAATCAAGACAAAAGCCGGAAGTTAAAGATCTGGGGTTTTTTTGGCGAAGCGTTAAGAAAAGCCAAACGCATATTCAACAATATTTTTTACAAATCGAGATAATTTCATTCACATATTTACCTCGACTTGTGTAAATGTACTTCTTTACCTATTTCTAGACCGGTACTTGATCTCTTGGGCAATTGAGTAACTAAGGATCAAAACATCTTCCAAGCTCCGCTTTAGCCATATTATAGCGTCATTTGGTTGTTTATATCAGAAAAAGCAACAGAATCTTTTCATATTCATTACTCTCCAGTCTCTATACCTATCTTGCAACTTGAAAGAATCGCCAATGGCCTTGTTATATTCTCTGCGCTTTCCAGCCCCTCGGCCCTGCCTGTGGCCGGCGCCTCTGTCCATTTGCATCCATTTTCCCTAAAAAACTTGGCACTTCACAGCGGTAACTATCTTGGTATCTGAGCATCCATTGCAGGGTTCTTCTTTCATAGATGGAGTCCATCCTTTTACTGTCTTTCCGTCATCCATCCCTTTTAGAGCTAGACGTCTTAGTGCAATTAAATCTGTCATCAGAACCAATTTCAATGTGCCTCTGATTTCTCCTGAAGATTAATGGGGCACCTGGACGGCTCTATTCATCGCTGGAGCTTTTTGTAACACTCCTTATTTCCCCTATAATCTTCATAATATATCACTAAAGAACCACTTGTAGGCCTTTAACAACTTAGAATAACCAAGGAAGTGAAAATAAAAATTTCAAAATGGAGTTACTGTTCACTTGGTTATTTTCCAGATTTCTGGCCCAAATTTAAAAAAATCATAACTAATTCTAGAAAAACCAAAATTGAGTAGTTCAAATTTCTATTTGAATCTTACAAAGTGATATACAGGGAAAAATATTCACTAGTTCCAAGACTTGCCCAATTGATACAGTTTAATCCGTAAAAATGCACTGTTCATTTGGTAACTTTCCAGTTTTCCAGATTTATCACTCAATTTTTGAAAATCAAAACTCTTAATCTACACATCCAAATTTAGTAAACGTTAGCTCGTTTTAAAGCTTAGAACGTGTAGTATTTAACTGAAATGTTTCAAGTCATTTGAACTTCATTGGCTATTTTTCCTCATGTCACAAAGTTAGGGAATTGGTAAGGGCATTGGACCCTTTTAACTTGCAACTTTATTCTTTTCTTACCAATTGATCTCATTCCTTTTCTTGCCCTTTTTACCCACATAAAATGTTATATTCACATACTATAATTTACATGGTCATATACCCGAAGCATGAAGGAGTTTAGATTACAACTCATCCAAATACACTTATACATATACATTAAACAATTGCATAATTTAGCAACTACACCATTATATCATGCTTCAATATCTCCACTCACCTTTTCTTTTCCCTTGCTTAAACATGAACCTAAAATGGTTAGATGGAGAGGATGAGATTTCAAGGAAATCCCAGGAGCAAACACTCTAATAATACATCTACATGCATGATTATTAAATGAAATCAAGTATGCCATGTAACAAGAACAATCAATCAAGTATTCACCAAGCCAAGACAATCGTTGCATAACAACCATCATGCTTCCACACAAGTAAGGTTTCATAATTTAAATGGCTACAACCACACAACAAATATGGCAATTAACAAATATATAAATTAATGCAAAGTAGATGCCAAAGTTAGGAGTGTTGCTACCTTATCCTCTTAATTTCCCTTGAACTTGAAGCTCTCTTGTTAATCTTTTCCAATGATTTCTTTGGTATTTAAACTTCCTAAACATTACACAAGAACATAATCATCAAACTCAAGCCATCAACTTTGTAAGAAAACCATAAAAACGCAATATTCCATTTATTGCTCTTTTAAGCATCCTAGAACTTTGTAACTGGTTCTTATGATTTCTAATGCTTCCCAAATCCTTTTCTTACTTTCACCCTACACAATTTTACCTTCTAAAGCCATTGAAAGCATCAAAATAATACTCCTTCCACAACTTCAAGCACTGACTGAAAAACAGAATACAAGCACACACTTGTGATTTTCAACATTTCTTCACATATAATGACACTTTCTTGATCCCAAAACACTTCTCATACATTATTTAACTCAAAAAACAACTCTTCCTCATCAAATATAAAATTGGCTGTAAAATTTCGTCCAAAATGGCCAAGGAAAGAGAAAAATCCTTTCTTAACTTAATCTCTTCATTTGGAATGAATGGTTGGGATTTAGCCTTAACTTACAAGTTTAATCTAATGGTTGATATTGCAACACAACATCCATATGTGCTTCAATACTATTGGCTCTCATAAAGTGACACTTAATGGCTGCACATGGGGTTTAAAAATCTGATTGGAACTGGGTTACACTAACCAAATCGGTTACTATTCGGTTACTTCTACTGATTATACTTTTTACCGGTAAACACAACTTTATTCCGGTAAATCTTTTTCCACTTTTCTGGAGATGTTATATTCCTCTTTTAATCTCCATAATTCATTTACTAGTATGGCAAAATATTTATCCAAAAATACCCCTAAAATTCGTCCAAAAATAACAAGGTAATTTTATCCTGTCGAAAATTCCTGAAAAATGTATTTCCGACGGGCAAATAACATTTAGGGCATTAAAATTTCTATAATTTTCACTGATACTTCAGCCCTTTTCCTTTCATCAAATTTCCCTCTGAATTATCAAAAATTAATTTTTGAACTAAATTATAATTTCAGGATTTTCGAGCATTTTTACCTCCGCTCCGGAAATTCGCCTTCATCGTATATTGGGCAATAATTTTATAAAATATTATAAAATTCACTTTATTTTTATATGCCCTGAACTCAACTGATTAAGGTCTTCTGATACCTCAAATAATTATTTTTTGCCATTAAATCTTCAAAATTCTATAAATAAAAATCTATGCCGATTTTCAGCAATCTGTGAATCTCTGTTGATCAGTGAGTTCTACTCTATCTTTTGGGCATCTGTGACTTTTTCTGATATTTTGGTCAACTTTTTGACATTGTCAAATGACCAAAATGCCCTTACATTTCTCTTAATTACCAAAATGCCCTTACTTTGTCTAACTTTTCTTAATTCCCATTTTACCCTTGACTTTTTCGCCCCTGGTCTTTTGTGTAATGACCTTTGGGTCCTTCCCAGTAGGTCACCCATCCTTACATTACTCCAGGGTGAGTATGCTTAACTGCGGAGTTCTTACAAAATTTCATCCGCTAGGCCAGGTCTGACTTTGGTGTTTTTAGCCCATCGGTATCATCTTTTTCCGTACTTTCTATTTGTGGGCTCAAACTCAACTTTTGACTATTGATTTGACCCATTTTTATCCAATGACCATATTGCCCTTGGTCTTTGTACTTAATGATATTTATGTCCCTAGCTTACGTTCTTAGTAATTTCAAAGCCTTAGGACTAAATTGACCAGGGTCTCTTTGGTCCATTGACATCTTCTCTTTCTGTACTTTTATTTCTGGGCCTTATCTTATCTCATAACTAGCGGTTTGACCTCTATTCCAATTTACATAAAAGGGTGGATATTATACTTTTAGCATTTGGTAAATTTTATATATTCCCTAATCACTCGTCTCTCTTTTGACTTTTTACATTTATGCAAGAGTTACGTTAATGATCCAAGAAATTTTTGTTTCTTCTGGTTCTTTCTCTTTAATTGAAGGTCGGAGAGGACCAAGATTGGTAGCACATTGAGTGGTTCTCTAGTAAGCATTTAATAGGGCTTGCAGCAGGGAATTTGGGAATTATTGCCAGTGAAGCTATGGTATATAAGATTGTTATGGGTTTTCTGCTTCCGATAGCCATTCTGTTGTTGTTATTTAGGCTTGCGTCGCGTGATCAAGTCAACTGGGACACTTCTCTTGGCTTTCTTGCTAGGTTCAGGTAATGGCTTTTGATATTAGAGCTACCAAGCACCGATACTTAATATAAGGTAATGGCTTTTTATATATAGCGCAACTGATATTGTTTTGTGGCTTATATATCATGTTATGCCCTGCTCCAAAGTCTGCTTACTAGAATTGGAGTGTATGTAACTCATTAGCAGGTTTGTCCTTCTACAATATATTCCAAGACAAATAAAATTATGCAAAAAATTCCATATATTTTATATATAAGGGGAAGGGTTAATTGCTAAAAGACCCATGAGTTTATAAGCACCCAACACTTCAAACTTTTTTCGGGTTAGGGGCAAAAATGATACAACTATTAAGATCACCTAACATCCATTACCTTCAAACTTTTAATGTTTGTATTGTTTTTGCTCTAATTTTAAAGTTCATGAGTATTTTGCACCCAAAAAAATTTTATGGTTATTTTTGTACATTTGGTATGAGTTGATGAATATTTTTTTGCACCTTAATCCTAAAAGGAATATGGAATGAGTCCTTATCATGTTTGCATTGCAATCAGGTATCAATAACTTGTGATGAATCTTAAGCAACAAAATGGAACTTTGGATCGAACATAAGCTGAAAGAAACTCTTAACACTTTTCCATAGCATAATTTTAACTTTCAATGTGATATTCTTCTCCATTATAGTCTTAGTTAATGAAAGCGATAACATATATTTGCCTCTTGGACCTTATTGTGTTTATGGTTGCACATTGTTGAAAATAAAGTAATGCTTTGAATGGGTAGCACATGAAATAGCAATTACCGAATTTAATTATCTTACTATGCTTTTTATTAGCTACTGACTTGCTCGTTGCTGCCAGTTACATCATTGATTGCATTAGTTATCCTGCCTCACTAATTAGGTTAGTTCTCCTCCTTCACTAATTTGGTCAAAGATGGTATGTGATGTTAGTCCTATAGGAGTATGAGGTTGATTGAACCTTATTTATACCACTTTTGTACTTGAATTTCCAAAGTTTTTGATTCAATTTTACTCCTTCATGACCCTTTTTATGCTTAATTTGAGATTTAGAGTTGTTGATTTGGATTAGTGTAATTTTGGGTGCATTTGCCATGAATAATGATACAATTGTGCTTAAATTTCATCATGGGCAAATGATACTTCAAGTATTTGCTATTCTATTTCAGGAACTCTGAATAAGAACATTGGAAGACAGCTCTGGGAAAATTCGTCACGACCAAAGTTAAAAAAGACAAGGTTGAATCCTTGGGAGAGGTTCACCGCGACAAAATCTCATGTTCGTTGTGGTGAATATCATGCAGCAACAACGAATCAGGCTCTAAATGGAAACAAAACTCGACCCACCTTTTTGGATCCGACCCTGGACGGTTATTATGACCTAAATAGGGTAAGTGTCAAAAAAAGAGAAGGAGGAGGAGGCAGAAATCATCACCACTCTCATTTTCATCTTACTTTCTCTACTCATAAACTAATATCACCTATTTTCACCATCAATCCATCCATGTACCTCCTATCATCCATTTGGAGCTCGGTTTCGCATCCTATGAGTAGCTTAGCGTATCCTTTCCTCTTGAAGATGAAGAAAGTCTGAGTTTGAAGTTCTGAAAGGGGAGTATTGGTTTTCAATTTGTATTTATGTTATAGATTACTTTGTTTCTGAGTTAGAACTTGTAATTTGTACGTAGATACTTGGTCTCGATCGAGCCAAATTTGGATTAATTGTGTGTTGAACTTGCTTTGTGATTGACATGATAGAGTGAAGTCTCACTACTACCTATTCAATGAAATCTTTGTTGTTCTCTTCGATCTTCCTAGTTGTGCTTGATTTTAAAGGCAATGATGTGTTGAGTTGAATTTGTCGCATTGCGATTTCTGTACACACACTAAGTGTTTTCAAAGGGTTTCATGGAATGGAGTTCATTACATGGGATTCCTGACACATAAAGTTGTTGGGGTTTTAATTACAAAACTTAGTGCAAAAACTAATACTTTCCCTCATCTTTTACGAACTATGATGGCCATATTCATTTTCAAGAGGAATCCATCATCAAACTTAGGGTTGCACCCTGTGCAATCCTTGGAAATCACAAATCTTTTGATGCATTTCCAAGGCTAGATAACGATAAAATTTTACAATATATGGCTTATTGTGGATCAGAGGTTCTTTGTTGGTGGTTACTTGAGTGCATTGCTTCTTACACCTAACTAATTAATTTTAAGGGGAGAGTCCTCACCATTATTGGGTGCCTAGTGGGAGCTTCTTGAATTAGCAGATGATCATGAATGTTTTTCAGAATCTTAATAATATATAGATTTCTTTGTTTAACTCTTTCTTGGCTTAGTTTTTTCTGGAAAATTATTTCCTTAGTGTTGTTTGGTAGTTGGAAACCTCATTTCCAAGCACTTGAAAATCTATCTATACACATTTGGGCATTATAAACTTGAAAAATTTTGAATTTAATGCAATGTTAATGTACACCATATAATATATGAATGATGTCTTTTTATGATGTTATGTGCGAACATTTCATGAATTGATTTTCACAGACTTTTAAAATTAAGATGCATGGCTTATCAAACACCATCTACTGAATGCTTCCAAGATTCCTTATGCTAAACAAGTTGTTAGAATTCAAATTTGATAGTTTCCTATAATGTTACCTTGATCAGTGCTTTTCAGTTTGTATTCCCTGATTCTAGGCATTTATGATTGATTATAATCAGATTGATTATCCTTCCCTTAATAGGATAATCAATCTACTATATAATGTACACTTCTTAGCAATAATATGAATCAAGTGAGAACATTTTCCTCTCTTTAAAATACAAGTTAGATATTGTGTATGGTCTCTGTGAATGTGGGACAGTGGGCTCATTTTCTTTGAAGTGTCTTTACTTTTTATGTGATCCTTACTGAAGTATAAGCTCAAAATTTGAAATTAGCACTACCATTGAAATATTAGATAACAACAGTGTTATGAAAGTGAGACTGACCATTAGACCATTTGAGTCATTGTTTCTTGGTTTACTAGTAGGACAGATGTTGAAGCAATTGTAATTAAATAATACATTTTTAATTTATATATATTATTTTAGATAAAAATTATAAAAATAAGTTCAGGTGTTAAAATAAAAACTAATGTAATATAACTGAAACAAGACAAAAGGCATAAATAATAGTATACTATAAATAGAAATATAATAATAAAATGTTCGCCAAAAACTAACTAATAAGAATTAAATTAAAAAGATAAATTAGGTAATAAAGGAAATAAAAATATATTTTAAAAATTTATTAAAAATGTTATCTGGGAAACATGCAATGGAGAAAAGCTAGGATATTGCTTCTTTTTTAATTTGGATAGAAACTGATGGCATCGTAATTTTTTGTTGGGACCTTGCTCCTCCATGGCTTGATCCCTCAACTTCTTTGGCGCTAAACGATGATGCTCCAGAGGTAGTCCCAGCAGGGTTGTCAAAGGCTATCAGCTGCTTTTTTAAAATTACTTTTCTTTTACATCTTGTCATCTTCACACTTCCTTCTCCTCCCTCTTTTCCTGTACTTTGTCAGTTATGCTGGTTCACCACATTGATAGAATATAAGAATGACATATATTTTTTATGAAACCTCTGTTGTAGTAGCTTTAAGAGGGAGAGAGGGGGCAAGAGGGAAGAGTAGAGAAGAGAAGGGAGCAGGAGCGAGACTGGAATTCACTGGACTATTAACATCATAATATACAGAAATACAATTAACCGAGGCTCCCTTATATAGGTAATAGGCAATAGCTAGTTTAGAGACCAATGCCTTAAAGCCTAACTAACTAGTCTGACAAACTCTTATTATCCTTTATATTTATATTTATTATTCTTTTATCTACAATTACATATCAACCTCCACGAGGAGGAAATCTATCCTACTTTTATATTTCAATACTTTTGGTTTTACTTTATTTATCTATCAAAGGATTTGATTTACGATAGAGCACATTAACGCTATGTCATCCATCTAGCCAATCTCACCTAGTGGGATAAGGCTTTGTTGCTATTGTTTTTACTTTATTTAGCACATGAATTGTCTAATCATTACATATATTAAATGGGCTGTAAGTATGAGGTTACCTTCATGGGAAGTAAGCCTCATATTTTATTTTGTTTTCATGTTTCCTTCATAAGAAGGCACCCGTAGCAAGTGGCTTCTATAAACAGCTACCATGCAGCACATGTAAGACAGACTTGATTATAATGAAATGGATTTTGATATGATTTAGCTAATCTCTATCCCCCTTATTTTCCGTCTCTTCCTCCTTCATTCCTATCCCCCTCAAGTTCTTCATATTGCCCCTCCTGGTCTTATCCCCCTTCATTTCTCTGCCTAATCCCCTTCTTATGTTCTGTCTCTACTCTACCAAATCATATATATTCTGTTTTCCCCTATTCTTCCTTTCTGTTTCTGTAACCCTCCCCAAATTCTTCTGTCTGCATTGGAAGAAGTGTGTGTGTTTTACATCACACATTCTTTGGACCAAATGATACTCTGGTTCACTGGTTTTTAGGTCAAATTGGTTGGTCTGGTCTAGTTTTCAAGATTATGCACTTTGTTAGTTCTTACTTTTGCAGTCAACAAGTACAATAAAATAGGCATTGACCATTGCTACTCTCTTCAGCCAATTCTTTAACTTTATGAGCACTTAATGGTTGTTTTATCATCTATGTAAAAATTCTTCCCATTTTGCTTGTGTATCTGATTAATTACTTAATATTTTTAAAGCTTCTATTCAACTATTCTATTTGAATACCTTAAAGTGATAAGGAGAAAGATGATCTTGTTTGTAGTTTTTTGGTTGCTTCCCCCAAAACAATTTTAATTTGGAGTCTCCTTCAGTTTCCTATGCTTTATGATTCATCAAAAGCTGTATATGTTTTTGGGTTAGGGTGCAATTTTGTCCCTGGAGGTTTCTACTTAAGCGTGTTGGGTTACTGGAAGTTTTTTTAGGAGCAATTTTTCCCTTGTGACAAGATGTAGCAATTTTGCCCTAACTGTTATTCAATGTTAAGTTTAACCATTAACTGACACATGGCACTCCACATGGCACCCAATTGCCAGCTCATCACCATGTGCTTCTTCCACCTCTCCACCTCATCATCTACTCCTCCTTCACTCCCATAACAGATAGGAACCTACAAAGAACATTTATTACATGCCATAACACAGGGAAGAAATAATCAATAACATCAAACACAAGATGCACACAACAAAAACCAGATTCTTCATCTATAAAACTTAACTACAGTTTCATGAAATAATATATAAAATTCAAACAAAAAAATATCCGCATGGTGCAATTTCTTTTCCTTTTGCTACAACAATGGAAATAGTACGTCATTGAACAATAAAGCCAATGACATGATGTAAGACCAATTTTCTAGTTCTGCGATGGATTAGGAAGAAAAATTAAAATGAAAAGTATTAACACAGATATTCCAATTTGGAAATTTTGGACCCATTTGATTTATTTCTCCCTCATTATGGTTCCCTCATCATTAGTTTATCGATATCTATATGGAAAATTCAGTGCAAAATTGCTACTTTTTGTTACTTCCAAGGCAAAATTGCTACCGAAAATAACTTTTGGATATCTAGCATTTCTTAGTGGAAGCTTCTGGGGTAAAATTGTACCTTAAACCTATATTTTATTCTTGGCGAGTTTTGAACATTGGTCCAACTTAAACAAAATATTTTGCAGGTAAATTATAGTTATAACCGATATTATGGATCAACTTACCACAGCTATATATAGTTGTTTGTTTCTTGTGTTGTTTCAGATTCCATTCACCTTTTTATTCTTAATTGATAGTCACAACAACGGTTGGAACAACAATAGAATGCAATCACTTGGTCAAGATAGTTGGAAGATAGCAGCTGCACTCATGGGCAGACATATTGGTGGAGGTCATTTCATTACCTAGATCTTATAAATAGTGGTTCTAATATTCAATACAAACATGGTTTGCTGTAATTTCACTGATGATGAGTGGTTTCCCTTGTTCAGCTGTCAACTATGTTGCCATATCTGTTGCGCTTCAAATTTCTCCTTCAGTTTTAACTGCTGGGTTAGCTGCAGATAATGTTATCTGTGCTGTATATTTTTCAACATTGTTTGCACTAGCCTGTAAAGTACCTCCAGAGGTTTCATCATCTGGAAATGGTAACTTCTCTTTCTTCTCAGTTAAAAGGAAAATTCTTAGTTGGAGCATTCCAATGCAGGAGAAGACTTTTACATGCTAGGCACACCAAACTTTCAAGTGAAACTTATATGTGACATTAACTTTCATGTGAAACTGATCTGTCATATTCTTGCATAACTTTTCATGATTGGTTTTTTGCTTTACTTAGCTTTTGTGGATTGGGTCTATCTAAGGATTTCTACAGTAGTCTTAGTAGCATATATGATTGTTAGAATGGCTGTCACCCAAGAGGGGGTGAATTGGGTGTCGTAAAATTTTTCTTTCTGAAACTTAGTTGATCACAAAATACAAATCACGAGATAATCAAAAAGCTTGAGGTTGAAAACAGATTGCATTCGTGAAAAAGAAATTATGTTAATGAAGATGAAAGAATAGAAAGCACACAACGATTTATCCTGGTACGGCCCTCTCTGACCTACGTCAAGTCCCTAGACACTTCTGAGATTTTCAATCCACTATAACTTCCAAGTTTAAACCAGGTACTTGGAAAACCATTACATCCACAAGTTTTTTGCAGACACTTGCGAAGCTATTTCAAGTTCGTGACGATGGGTACTTGAGAACCCCATAAATGTTTCCAGGAATTTATGAACCCACTCAAGTTTGCATCGTAGGTACTTGAGAAACCTTTACAATCACTCCCCCTTACCACATGTAAGGTTACAACGGGAATCACACTCCCTCACAGATTTCACGATGACAGAGACCACATGCTCTGTTTCTCAACTCAAACTCAACCCAACAATCTCAAGATCCCAATCTTGAGTTTCTCACGGAAATACAATGAGTTTGGATGAATGACTAAATTACTCTCTCAAAGAGTGGATAAATAAACATTGAAGCTCTTGGAGAAGAAAATATCAGAGTCCTAAAGGTGTGCTCTGTTTTACATTCACTGACTCCATATTCTTCGTCTCTGCTCATCTGTTGGTTGCTTCTTCATATTTATAGCTGAGGCTCCAATAAATAGCCGTTACTCAGCTTTTGAATGACCGTTTAGAGAGAAGCAAAAGTTTGTTACTCAGAATTGAATAGACGTTGCTCTGGTTGTGTGCAATAAATGCCTTCGGTTGACGACGGCTGAGTTTCTGAATATCTGGTCATAATCCCGTCTGTCGGAAATCTTTTTCAGCCATACTTATACCTGTTTCATAGGTTAGTATATGTGCATTTATGGTGGCAGGTAAGATTTCAAAAACTTTGACAGAGTAAGGAAGGATTTGGTAAAAGAGAAACTCTGTGTCAGACGATGTTTGTCAGATAAAGTTGGACTCGAGTTGTGAGATTTTGTCACTCGAGTTCTATCTCATAAGTTCACAGCTATTTCAAAACATTATGTGATGCAACTCAAGTTTTTCAAAGTGTCTGACTCGAGTTAAGAAAACTTTTATTTGGAAAACTCAAGTTTACCATGCAAGTCATGAATTCATGTTGTGCAACTTGAGTTTTGAAAAGAGAGTAACTCGAGTCAACAAAACTTGCATGCTACAACTCGAGTTTTCAATTCAAGTTTTGGTAAAACAGTTATGCAACTCGAGTTATATTTTTCTGCAACTCGAGTTCTAGCTCATAAGATTCCTAGAAAACAGATTTTTAGGTATGCAACTCGATTTCTAAAAAGGGTGCAACTCGAGTCATCACAAATTGAAGCTGGAAACTCGAGTTATCCTTGAAAGTTTTGGGAAACTCGAGTTGTCCAAGCCTGTAACTTGAGTTTTACCACATGGAAATCAAGATTTTAAGCATGAAACTCGAGTTTTATGAAGCTGGAACTCGAGTTTTACTTCATGGCTTCAGCGTGCACATGTCAGGTCCACTTTTCAGCATATGGCTCAACTTACAACGCCCATATCTCTCTCAATTCAACTCCAAATCATGTAAATAGTATATTAATGGAAATCCCTTTATGTCTACTTTCATATGAAACAAGAATCAGACCCAAAGCCATTATATGAAGAAAGTTATGGTACAAACAATAGGCAAAGGTCAGTGATAAGACGTTAAATTCAACCATCAATTTTCGAAAATTATATCTCCTTCATCTGAGATTATTTGAAGGATTTCTAGGTGTTTATGAACCGTATTGTAAGTTTAGTTTCATATAAAATTGGTTTCACATCAATCAGAGTTGTATTTTGGGAGATATGGTCAAAATACCAGACATATATCGAGCTGATAGAAACAGAAGTGCTGCAACTCGAATTCTGAAAAGAGTGTAACTCGAGTCATCACAACTTGAAGCTAAACTCGAGTTTTCACTTTAAGTTATGTGTAACTCAAGTTCTGCAATATCAAAACTCGAGTTCTGACACTGAGAAGCTGAAACTTGAGTTTTGGATGGCTTGAACTCGATTTTTTTTTACACCTCTTCTTTCTGGAACTCAATTTTTGCTTCAGGAAGCTCTAGAGATTCATTAAACTCGATTTTTAGCATCCAAATAAAGCTTAGATGACTGGTAACTCAATGAAAGATGATATAACATCTATTTAAAAACATTTTAAATTCAAGTTGAGTTATTTAACCACATCATCTTCCAATTTAAAAAGGATGCACAAATATAGTTGTAAAACAATATGCATATGAAAAATTTTTGCTCTATTATAGTTGACATCATCAAAACTAATCATATCTAACATTCTCTCCCTTTTTGATGATGACAAATCCTTCATGAATATATGTATGAATATAAAAGCAAATATGATGACACAACATATTTTCATGACTATTTCTCCCCCTATTTGTCATTAGCAAAAAGTTTGGAAATATATGTTTAAAAAAATGAAATATGGCGCTCTTCCGTTGAATGCCAATTAAGTTCCAAATAATTTGCAAATGTAGTTTCAAACAAAGGAAGGTTTTCATGAAGACACATTTGAAATAAATTTGAAAGAGGGAGGATGCAAACACTGGAAGGAGCATTTGAAAATGGATAAATTTGCAAAAATTAATTGAAACCAAATGTTTGAAATATAAAGGAGGAGGGTTTAGAAATACTCATTTGGATTTGGCAAGTTGATGTTTAATCTTTGAAGTCGATTTCCATCTGCTCTTGTTGTTTCCACCATGCTTTTGCCATCTATTCAGCTCGGATGTCATTTTCAAAATTCTTCCATTGAGAGTGTTCTTTCATATTTGCGTAGATGATGTTGCTATGAAGTAAGTTCCCAATAAAGCTTGTCAGCTGATTGAGCTTTAATTATGTTAGTTTTCCTCTTGAATTTCCAGAGTCATAGAGTCAATTTTGGCCCATTCATGACCTTTCTGTGCTTAAATTGTGATTAGGAGTTGTTGAATTGGATTAATGTAATTTTGGGGTCATATGCCATGAATAACGATATATTTGTGCCTTAATTCCTTCATGAGCAAGTGATACTGCCAAAGTTTGTTATTTCATTTCAGGAATTCCGTGCAAAAGGGCAAAGACAGCAACTCTGGATATGTTCGCCGCGGCGTAAAC